>QDEB01115160.1:0-12535 GCA_004193795.1 Asbolus verrucosus | reverse complement strand
TTGTCATTTCACATGAAAATACGTGCAAAATAATGCGAGTGCGCTAATATTAGGTGCAGATTCTGCACCCAGATTAAATAAATTAAATCAATTTCAAAGATCCACACAAATCAAAGATCTACCGAGTTTAAAGATCCACAGGCTCCGACTTCCAGGCTTTTTTACTAGTTGATATATCATTACTATACTTTATTCGTCTGGGAAAGCGTTGTGACCTTGAAACATTGTGCTAATTGTTAGTATCATTTATACAAAATCAGATATTGAAAAAATTATTTTAAATTTAATTTTGCAATAAACGTATTGATGACATTAAATTTGTTTGATTGTCTTGTCACAAATCTTTCAGGGTTTCAATAAAAAAAATTTTTTTGGTAATTAATTGATAATTTTTAAAATGATAGACAGTACGAGTTCAAGAAATTTAAAAATTCTGTTTAATGATATGAGCTTAAAATGTTATTTTATGTATTTGTATATATGTTATAATAAACAGAGTTTCAAAAATAGCTCAGTAAAAAGCCAATGATTGCTTGGGAAGTTATACAATTGCAAATATATAAGTGCAAGTATAAAGGTGTATTGCAAGTGCTGAAAACTTTGCGTAAACAACGCAGTAATCATTACAATACATGAAAAGACATAAATCATATCACGAAAGCTTGGATTCCTGGGACGCTCAACAAAAACCGCCTCGTTGTTCGCCTCTTATCAGAAACCACAGGTGGACGTTGCAAAAACCGCTTTTACAGGATTTTCACAACTTCTGGCGAATAATTTTCGTGACATTTGGTCATTTTGAGGGCAGTTGCAACCACTGTTTACAGTGGCATTTTTTCATTTCTTATTTCTGATTCTGCAAAAATGCGGAAGAACTCTTGTTTTTATATATATAAATATATTTGTATCTGTCAAAAATGAAAATTTGGCTCCATTTTTTGGCTATTTAACTCTGATTATAAATTAATCAAAAGTTTATCCAAGGATTACATGTTCACTAGTATGGCACCACAAATTTCAGTGTTCAAGAATAGATATAATTATAAAAAAAAAGATTAGGTTTAGCAACAACAAGATAAGGTAAAGCTCATAACAGCATTGGAAAACATAGTTTAATGTGGATTAACCTGTTTATTGATGAGATGAAATTTTTAACATTTATTTTAGTGACATTTCCTATTTGCGGTGTACAACAAAAAACATCAATTTTAATTTAGAATATAAACAAGAAAAATACCATTTCTCATGATAGGTAACAGATGTTCGCATTTTTTATTGCATGTTACATTGTCAGGAATAAATTATTAATACGGTCGCTTTTTTCATTTGTTTTTGTCACGCTGAATATGAATACAACTCTAATAAAGATGAAGCTATTTTTAAATTTGCAGTGTGAAAAACGAGAAAAATCGGTAACGTCGACTGTTACCGATCGGAATTAACCATTATTATTCACTGCAATCGCCTTATCAATAACTAAGTAGCTGATAAGCGTTTAATTCCACCTTCATAGAAGAATTTGACAATATTTTTGTTATCGCAAAAACCGATAGCCATTAAAACAAAACAAAAAAATACATCCTTGAGATAGTACCCTTGTTCAACAGTTGACTTTAAAAATTATTTAAATTAACCAAGGCCAACAAAAATTTATCAGGATTTAAGTATATAAAAATTGGCTTTCTCTCATATTATAATAATATCCCTTTTTTTAAAACTTTAATAAAATAAATATTCCTGATAAAAAAAAGTTTTTTTTTTGAACATAATATACTGGATGTCTCACAATTACATCAATACCTTGACAAATGATAAAATTAGGGGGGACTTTTATATAAACTTTTTGTCAAAGATACTTCTTAATGGAGTTACGGGACCTTCAAGCAACTGGATTATTTCTGTTCGGAAATAATTTCGAAACGTTTTATTTGTGGGGCAGTGTTAGCGGGTGCGTGCGGTATTTTTTACTCTTTTTTAAAAATAATTCCATTAAATGATTGTACATTAAATAGTAAGTGAGACAGATATCCTTTTTAAATGTGCATAGGGGTCTATTTTTGTTATATAGATTTAAACATTTGAATTATACGTATCAAATTCATTAAGGAAAAAGGTAAGTTTCATAAAATAATCAACGAATGTACAAAATACAGTATATTATCATTGTCAGAAAATATTGTCGAAATTAAATCCTTCAACATAGGTATAAAGCAACATTTATTTACACGTCACAACATTTTTCTCTTCTCAAAGTACAAAAATAGACACATTTTGAAATGTTCAATTTAAAAATAATTTGGAAACGATGCGTTTTATCAACATTTAGTACTTTTTTGCTTAGCTTTTAATGCAGATTTGTTTTACGCAATCAGTTTTGAAAAAAAAGATTACCAATGAAAAAACAACCTTTTAGTAAGCTTTTATTAACATAAAATGATAAAATAAGTATCTGTATTAAAAAAATAAAATATCAATTTTTTTTTTGGTAACAACTATCTATCATTTCCCAAAGTATTAATATAATTATGAGGCACCTTGTACAAATATATTTAAATAACCATTGTATTTTGTTTTCCACCAGTGTTCCAGTTAGAGTAGGTTGTGACCATTACTTCACTTGGGGTTGAATTACATATACATCCACGAAAGTGACAGATGACAGATATAATATACGTTTCTTATTGCTTTGAAGTTTATTTGTTAGGTTAAGGTTCGCAAACGTTATTTGCATGGTTATGTTTGTAGTTCTCTCAACCTGGCATTGTGTTTCAACGCCAACCTAAATTGAAAATCTTTTCAATCATTCGTTCTAATAGAGTATTAAAATTCATAAAAGCCTATTCTGGTATATGTCAGAATAAAATGAATTTTAACTAAAGATATCGAAATGTGATTTTCATAGAAAGATACTTTTTCTTCACGCAAGTGGTCCATATTAATGCCATATTTATTTAATTAAATATTTTACATATTTTGGTATGTTTTAATGAATATTTTTAGGATATTTGAGATACTTACAAATTTATAACATTAATGTGAAGTACAAGAGTTTGTATTAAACCGATGTAAAATATTTTGTCTAAAAATTTGTTGTCTTTCTCTGATATTTCAAGATTTTTAATTAATTTTTGTGAAGTTAACGGGTTAAAAATTGTTTTAATTATAAATTTTGAATCGACAATGTCTGTATGTCATACAGTAAATGAAGTTTCTTGCAAAAAGGGTGATGGTGAAAGAGACAAAGTGGAGCTGTAAAATAGCTTGATGAGTTCAAATTCACTTTAAATAGACTGTTAATGAAAGCGAAATTTTAAAATTATACAATTTTCACTTTTATATTCAGATCGCAGTTTAATAACAGTAAAAATGTACAATGCCAGTGCGTTGCAAATGGATGAGACCCCAGCGAGAAAACATTCAGGATTAACTTCTGGCAAGTATTTTCTTTATTCTTTGTGACGCTGTACTTACGATTGAGGCCGAAATAGGGGGAAATGTCACTAAAATGTTGCCAATTAAATGAGTTTGTGTTATGGTCGGGTTTGCTACAAATTCGGGAAGGAAATATAAAAATATATGGTAACACTGAAAATTTCTGAGATAAGAAATTTTATTTATTCCTAAAATGCATCGGGTCCTTTATATCAACACATATCCACAACTTACAGGTGTCGCCATCACATGTCAGAAACACGCGGTGCTTACAGTCAAACAGCCCTCTGGGCTCTAAGCGTTGTATCTTTACGTCGAAAATATGCAAGCAGCTTATAGAAACTTTGAAATATAAAAAATGGAAGTGTGCGTTTTTTACTATAAATAATGATTTTGCGATTTATTTTCGGTCTTAAGTTGATACCTGCCAGTTTATAGACAGTTATTGCGGTGTATAAAATCAAAATAAATAAAGGTGAAATAAAAACTGAAGCTATCAATGCGAACCGCATATAACAGGATAGCTTATAAACGTATCAAATACAAAGGCAGCAATAAAGTAAGCAATACAATTCAAGGGAAAGTCGATCATCGGAACAATGCAACCATTGCGTATATATACCAAAAACCACAAAACCATCTGATATTTCGCCGACAAGGCAACTTAATTTAAACTCTTCATCGCTCCGCGATTTAAGTTTCTTATGATTAAATGATTAATTATAATCCTAGTAATTTGTCACCCTGCTCTCAAAACGCTGAAATTTTCGCCTCGTAAACCGTTTGCATGTGACTAAAACTTGCAAGAGCAAGAAAAACGCTTGGTAACAACGTAACTTGCGTATAAAATTCACTTCTGATCAGTTACGTACTTCCCAAGATGATAATTGTTTTATTATTCTTATTTTTTTGTTTTCGAAGATTATGTGGGGCCAACAAGCAAAGAATGCAAGGGAAATAGGTGGAAACATAAATGTCCAGTAAAACAAGATCAATTTAGACGTAAAATTGCTTTGTTGCAGAATTGAAGCTGACGGAAGATGTTTATGTAATTGGCTGTTGAATCGATACTACAATTAACGAAATATAAATAATTCCGTAATGTTTACGAATGGTGTTCAATTAACAGAGATTAGTTATTAATTCCCGTATAAACAAATTTGGCATGCATGAGGAAGCCAACCCCTGTGTTCAAGCTTCGATTACTGCTTCGAATATTCCATGTAATTTCATACCGAATGTTGTAAACAGTAACATAATAGATTAATAAGCAACTCGTGAACTACAGATTCAGCGTATCATTTAATCTAAAATCCTACCGAAATGCATTTAATTTTGTTTAAATACCTTCACTGGATATAAGTTCTGGATAAAATTAATAGATTGATGGGGGTGGATCATCAGTTCATAATTATCCTTCATAACTTCTCAGCTACCAGCTAAATCAGCAAGTTTATAATTATGAGCAAATTACACATGTTTTTGAATGCTAACCAATTTTTTTTCATTTTACTCAATTACAGTAGCTTTAAATTAACTGTTTCCAGTTGATCTCACTTACATACATTTATTCACACATGTCAAACAAAATTACATTTTCAAATGTACCATATAACATTAAAATGGTAACGGTACAAATATAACAAATTATATCTTTGAATTCTCGTGAAAATGTAAAAAGTGGAAAAGAATTAATCATTGGCCGATTTCGATGAAGCTGGGTAAATATATGAAGGTACTGAAAAGTGTTTTATTTTTATGTGAATTTGTACAAAAATATTCGTTTTTTAATTATGATATGGTAATAATAAAAATCATAATGGTTTTTAATTGCTACTCGTTAGATCAATGGTGTGACTTTATTTTGCTATGGAAGTAAATATATATAATAAATATAATGCAACTAGATTTTTAGATGACTAAACGGAAAATTTTTTTAATGATGAATAATTTACATGGCGGAATTGATTAAATTGATTTAAAAGCATTATAGTTATATAGCCTTATTTATCTATTGCTTTTGGCTTGTGGCTCAAAAAATAAAAAACCCGAAAGTCGAAAACAATAGATAAACAATTCCATATAATAATCCTGTCTAAAAACTTTTTAGAAGGATTATAGTTTGTAGAAAATATAATTTGGGACGTCTGTGATTAAAAACTCTTGAGCTATTTGTTTACAGATTGTGTCAATTTGTTGATATTAATTGCACAACATCGTTTCCAGTGGGCACTTATTGAAGTATCGTAAACAACTCGAACAGTTTCAGATAACACGTTAACAAAAATTTTCATACTCTCAAACACTTTAATATAGGTCAAAATTTTGAAAAAAAATGCATTTCAAACAACTGATATTGCACACTAATTTTCAGTTTTTACCAGAAAACTTATTAAAAGAAAAATGAAAAAAATGACGAATATGTCAATTTTTGTAGTAACAAATTTGCAAGAAACAATATAATTTGCTGCGTAAGTACTATTCACCCTAACATTATGCAATAAAAATTATCGAGGTCAATATGTTTGATTACTTTAAAATTTAATTCTTGCAGAATATTGAGATGGTTACTGTTATTCCAACTCATTATTTCTAGTTATCGGTTGACTGATCTCAGTGGCGGAGCATACATCAACGTTGTGAGAAAAATGCCGAGGATCAAGGTATAAAATATTTTTGTTAATTTTAATTATTTTGATATTTGCAGTTGTACCTCAATTAAATATTAAAATATAATTTAATTTCTACTATATTGATCGTAAGAATATTTCATATGTTTCCACACAAACTTCATATTTATTTAAATGCATTTGAAAATAAATTTTTGCATTGAACTTTTGGATAAATTTTGTTGCCTTAGTTAATAAAAAATATTTTTTATGGTTTTTAAATCAAAAATTTCGACGATTTCACATTATTAGCAATACTAATCCTCTTTAAAAATGCACAAGTTATATATGTGCATACAGATTATTCAGTTTATCAGTAAATAGATTTGATCGGATATGAATAATTCTTTTAAATAAAATTATCAATTTTTTTTATTAAACTGCTCATAAGAGTTATAAAAACCACGACTATCTTTCGAAGTAGAGTTTGTTCCGCCTCTTTGTGTGAAAAAATATTGAGTAAATGGAAATTAAGATAAGATAGCTTCTCATGATTGTATTGGATACCTATATAAGCAACCAAAGTGTTCCATTAAACAGTTCTTTTTTTAAGACACCGCCACAATGAAATACGTTTTATTATTTGTTTTTTTCATCGTTTTTTGTTCTGAAAGTTCTTGCTATAGAGGCACCCTGCAGCCCATTTTAACCTTGGATAAAACTCAAAAAATTAGGTATGTTAAAATGTTCTTTTTTTGAAATTCAAATAAAAATGTTGACATTTCAGTGCGTCCAATGACTCTGATACTTGTTTCATAACCCCCCCGGAATGTGATCCTACCTACAAATATAGATCTTATAACGGTTCTTGCAATAATTTGAAGCACCCCGCTTGGGGGATGCTTCATACAGCGTTTGTGAGACTTTTCCCGCCACGTTATAGTGACGGGGTAGAATTGCCGCCAGTAGCCAGCGACGGATCAGAATTACCTAATGCTAGACTTCTAACTTCTTCATTATTCCAAGATGAAGATATACCAGATAATGTTACTTTAATTGTTGCGCAATACGCACAGTTTGTTGCACATGACTTCGCTGTTGGCTATCCAAAAAGTAATTATTGATTTTTCAGTTCAGTGTGAAACTTATTTCAAAATTTTTGCAGCTGGAGTTGACGATTGTTGCGCTTCTGACGATCCTTTGATTTGTATTTCGATTCAGATCCCAGAAAATGATCCGTTTTATTCGCAGTTTGATGCCAAATGTTTGAGAGTAACACGTACTCGAACGACCTTAACCGGTAATTGCGACGCAGGTCCTAAACAGCAGATAAATGGACTATCTCATGGACTTGATGGTTCCCAAATATATGGTTCTGATGAAGAAACAGCCAACTATTTGCGCGAACACAAATTAGGAAGATTGGTAGTGCGGGAAGGTCCTGGTGATAGACCATTTTTACCATCAAACGGCAGTTGTTATCAATCTGATGTGTGTTATGTAGCAGGCGAAACTCGTGTTAACCAAAATACACAATTAACTGTTTTGCATACTATGTTTGTCAGGGAACATAATAGAATTGCAGATTTGCTTTCTGCACTTCATCCATCTTGGGATGACGAAACTGTATACCAAGAAGCTAGAAGCATTGTGGTAGCCGAATATCTTCACACAATTTACAACGAATTCTTACCTAATATTTTGCCTGATGAGTTCATGAATGAACATGAACTAAAATCGAGAACTTCAGGATACCATAAATATGATGAAGATATTCCTAATATAGTAATCAGTAGTTTTAGTACTCCAACTTTCAGAATTTTCCATTCGGCGCTTCAGGGACACATTGCGTAAGTGTACAAATTTAAATTCTTGTTATATTATTGAAATTTTGTCTTACAGGATGTATAATTATCAATTAGACATTACTAGACACATCAATTTAACTGATTACATGAACTCCCCTGGTATTTTGGAAGAAGAAAACAATTTTGATGAGTTAATACTTGGGTTTGTTACACAACCAATGCAAACAATTGACACTTACTACACATCTCAGGTTTATATCTTCTAGAATAAATTCGTTAATTTCTAATTTTGTGTTTAATAGATCGATGGAAAGTTATTTCATTTTGGTAGACCATATGGAGCGGATCTGAATGCCCTCGACATTCAAAGATCAAGAGATCATGGTATAGCGTCTTACGTGACTGTTTTGTATGCCTGTAGAGGTATAGAAGTAAAAACTTTTGAAGACTTGTCTACCATATGGCCTGCAGAGGTAAGTATCGACCATATTGTTTTTGCTACTATTTAAAATCAGTGTATTTAAGAATATCGAAAAAGTACGTCAGTTTTATAAAGCAGTTGAAGACATAGATTTGTTTGTTGGAGCCAACTTTGAAAGGAAAGTTGAAGGTCACAGGTTACCTCCTGTTTTCCAGTGTATTATAGGTGAACAATTCTATCGATGGAAAAATGGTGACAGATTTTGGTATGAGGTAGAAGGGCAACCACATTCATTTACTCCTGGTAAACAGAAACTAATATTAATACATAACAACTAATTTTTCTATTTCAGATCAACTCAATGAAATTAGAAAAGTGACTCTGTCACGTATTGTTTGTGATACCAGTGATAACATAGTGAACATGACCAAAAATTCATTTGCACCACCTAGTGAAGAGTAAGTGGATGGAAGTGGTTTTGAGCAAATTAACTATAAATGTATTTCAGGAATCCAGTTGTTCCCTGTGATGAAATTCCAGCCATTGATATAACGAAATGGGGTTGATTTATCAAAATTTTCACTTATTCTAAGTATTACCTATTATTATTTCATTTAAATGTTATGATTATCTTTTTTCAGTAAACTCTCATAATCTTGATAATTTTTTAATTTTTGCCCAAAAAAATAGACGTCACATTATCACATCAATCAATCAAAATAAGTGTTTTGTCCAATACATTTATCTCTTGGGTGTATCTTTATGATACAATTAAGATCAGATACATTTATCTGAAATCAAAATATATTTAGCATATGTCATAAGAGATAGCAAAGATTATAAACAAAAAATATAAATACAAAATTATTAGATTGTAAAATATGGGTAAGTAGCGATTCAATGATTATTTTCAAAAAAAATTCGACTAAAACTAGTTTAAAATAATAATTCTGTAACAGTGATAACTTCGAAATATAAAAAATGGATAAAATGTATTTTAATAAAATATATTTTTTTGAGTCTGATTCTGGACAAAAATTAAAATATGTGATTTTTTAAAATAATGTACTATAGTTTTCGTTGTTTCAATTCGTTTCAGTTAATTTTTATATCTTTGAATTTTGAAAATGAAATATTCAACAATTTAATTTAGTTCCTAAAATTTTTCAGCAGAAAGTAAATATTTATCCCGATTTTTTGTTCGGGGCTTTTAACTTTTTGATGCAGTGTATTTGATAATCTGCTTTCAGTAAATCATGGCCTAGTGAAAAAAACTTTTATAAGTAGTTACAGTTTGACGAAGAATTAGGTCGATAAGAAGCCTAGGGTAATAAATAATAACTAGGTATACTCCACTGGAGTCACCATAAATTAATTAGTTTCAGTAAAATCTTGGTTAGGTACCTATAATTTAGGTTGATTACCAAGCGAACCCCAATTAATGACACACAAATCAATGGCTATAGCAATTATTTGAAATACTCGATCATAACTATCGTTAGATAAAAAAGAAAACGCACCTTAATAATCTCTTGTAAGTAGTTAAATTGGATTTAACTCACTTGGGGGTTTGTAACCCTTTAGACTTACTCTGTTTCACACTACTTTAATCTCATCTGTTATCCTCTAAAGTAAATTTTGAATTGAAACCGTCTCTTATCGCGTAGATAAAGATGCACTGCTTACAAAAAGTGATCGTCAAAAATTAAAAAATATTTCAATTTACAGACCATATGATAAATTAAACTGGAAGACTATAAAATTGGTTGAAAAATATTTTTGCTTTAATGTTCTGGAGATGTAAGTCTGTCTCATTTTTGTTTAACCTTGCTGATTTGTTCAATTCAAACGATAGCACAAAATATTTGTTTTATAGCTTGGCTATAGCAATAACAACGGATGTTGCTGTAATTTGTATTATAATGTGTCTGTTATTCATAAACACGTGAATACAACTAATAGGAATAATAGAATATTTAATCTAGATGCATTCGATTGTAAAATTATTTAAATTTGCTTATTGAAAAATGTAAACTGATTTACTGGATACAGTAAATTTACAAAAATAAATTTCACCAATAATGTTGGCACAATTTAAATGACTGATAATTAATTCAGTATACAAGGTTAAATACGTGTTCATTCCCGCAAATCTCATTTTCTCTTTATATTTTTATAACGTGAAAATTATGTTGCAAAAATATATAAACTTTTTAGACGCTACATGTAACATCGTTACGCGACGCAAATTTCGAGCTCTAACTCGACTTAACAACTTACGTATCATATGCAAATGCAATATTATGGCTGTAATTACTATTACTTGCATTTTGCATAAAAATATTGCTAGCTCGCTCGTCTAGCGTATCTATCGATTTTGTCGAAAACAATTCCAGTTAACGAGACGAAATTACAAAACAATCGGTTTTATGATTTTGCGCAAGCGCTATGCGCAGAGAAGTAGGATAATTTCTATATTTGCATTGTAATGTAATGATTCAGAGGTTCACTAATCTCACCCTGAATTTCACCATTTCCGGTATTATTACTAACGATTGTGAAGAAATGAAAGTTCAAGGGGTTCTCTACCAGATTACCACATATTTAGTGTGGGGCTAAAAGATGTTCGAATGACATAACATATCCATAATAACAGCTACATTCAATGTAATATAACAACATGGAGAATTTTGATTTAATTATTATTATTAGTCCGGTTGGCATAATGAGAAGGAGGATAGTTGGCAACATCGAAAGACAAACAAAGAATAGTGGTGTTAACAGTTTTATGTAAACGTTTTTGTTAATGTTGTTTAAAGTTAAGTGAAATTAAACCATAATTTATATGTTACACTTTGACTTTGGGACATTCCAACTAAAATAGTAAAATTATCCTCATAACATTAAAATAGTCCATGGGCAAGCCCCATAAGTTCAAGAATCACTTAGATACAGGAATATTTGGTATCATTGTTGCAACTAATACAGCAAACATGATCGTTTCCAACTGAATTTCCTCCATAAATATACGTCCGTGACAGCATCAACATCAGTCTACCCAAATTAAAATTGCAATCACACCCCACCAAGATATTAAATAAAACATTGCAGTTAAAACGATTTGATATTTATTTAAACGAATTGGGTACTTCAAATATAGATAAGATAGTCGTAATGAATTAGAATTATAATTTACGATAAAAAGTTTACTAAGTACATTTAAAAAGGTTCATACTATTTTAATCTGTTAACCTGGCGTCACTAAAGTGGGGTATGAAAAATATCAGGCACTCAACAATTTTCGCCCAATAGCTTCTTAAAACTGTTTCTCCTATCATGTTTCTTTTGTTAATATTCTCAGGCTTTTAAAATTTACAAATACTTTTTTTAGTACTAGGATACAATTGTTTAGGTAATGAAAATATTAGCTAATATGAAATTTATTAAATTATTTTATGTTAATAATTGGCATCCTAATTTTACATTGAACAAATTAAATATATTTGTATGTCGAAAAGCTAATTACGAGTAGGCAGTATCATAATATTATGTAGTTTCAACTTTATAGGTAAATTATTTAATGTTTATAAATACTCTTATTACAATTTTATGATTTGTCTTTAGACCCTTGCTGTGCGTGGGTGGGTTAAGGATCGTAAATCAAGCGATTTCTCAAGATGGCAGCCGAAAAAATGTATAATAAGTTGCCTATTTTTATATATAGAGACATAGAAGACATTATTTCGTAAAAAACGTACTGTTCCGCATTAGAACTCAAAAAATCATGTTTGTGGGCGAAAACCTGATGGTGATAGCGTTCTTTACAACGATGAAAAACGGATCGGCGATTTTGAATGTTTTTCAAAAACCAAGCATATTAAGCATATGAAACTAACATGAAACGCGAGCTAGGTTTCAAATNNAAAAAACGTCTCCCAGTATTCATAATATTTCGGGGTTGTTCCAATACCACCTTAAGTTAATTAATAGGTGGGCGGATGTTGAAGATTTTATTATTACAATTGATGTGAAAAGGTATGAAAAGGAGACGGGTTGGCGACACTAAGAGACAGACATATTAGAAAATAGTGATGTTAGCAGTGCTCTAATTATGTAATAATTTTACTTTGTTAATATTAAAGTTTAGTGAAATTGAACCAGTGTTATAATGTGACTTAGGGCCACTCTGACCAAAATAGTAGAACCATCCGCATAACAGCAGCAAGTCTTTTCTATTTTTAATTAACAATTATTATTATTATTAT
>QDEB01115118.1:0-13594 GCA_004193795.1 Asbolus verrucosus | reverse complement strand
AAATAATGCGAGTGCGCTAATTTTATGTGCAGATTCTGCACCCAGATTAAATAAATTAAATCAATTTCAAAGATCCACACAAATCAAAGATTCACCGAGTTTAAAGATCCACAGGCTCCGACTTCCAGGCTTTTGGAAAGTGCTTAATGAATGAAAGGTTAGTACGACGATGAATACGTTTTCATTAAAACATTCTTTGGTGGTGTCATTTTTCCGTCATATTAAAGAAACATGTCTTGTAATGTGTTTTTCTTGATATTTCACAACCTCTGAAAAGATGTAGTTGTACTTTTTCAAAAAATATTTTTAAATATGTGTGAAACCTCATAGTGACAGTTAATTTGGTTCTATTTATTTCATTTTGTAATAAATAGTATTATTCTTTAGTGGTAGGTAGGTATGTGAAATTTTCGAAAATACTGGGTAAATCTTTCATTGTAATCCAATTTATTTTATTTTAAAAATTACTTCAGAATATTTAACTACAGAGAATTTGGTTAAGATATAATAATTATTCTTAGCTTTATCTCCACTTCCTGAATTTGGAGATAATTCTTTTTCTGTTTGTGGTTAAGTAGTCGATATCAGGATACAATTTATTTCAAAATTTTCAAAATTTATGAAAATGGTATTGAGAATATATATTTTAACAAATGACGTTCCAAAAATTTGGTGTGAGTATGGTTTTTTCCAATTTCAAAGGGTTATTTGATTGGCGAATGTAAACATAGAATTACATCCTGACTCCAAGTACAGGATATTTGGTAACAATCACAACAATCACAATAATTCAGGAATGGTTTCATGAAACAGTTAATTTGGTCTCATTAACATCTTATATACAGGTCGTTTAGCTTGTTTGTCCATGTCAGATATTTGTTTTGTTCATGAGAATTCAAAATATGTAAAAAGAAAACAGTTTTAATTTTTGTGATTAAATCTTTCATTCATTTTCTCTGAGTGTTTGACAGTTTAGTTGAAAAATATTTTATTTGTTGTAATAGAAAATGAGACAAGCTATGGGGCATAGTAAAAATAAAAACATCAAAAATATTTTTACCATGTGCTATTTGAAGATCAAAAAATTGATGTAAATGTGAAAACGAGACATCCTCTTTCAACCTATAAATATCAACTTCTTCGGATTATAAAATCTTGTGAATTTTTTTTTGCTATTTTCATAAATAACGAAAACATTTGGGGGATAATCTAAGACAGGCTTATTACACAGAAATGAAAATTTACGTTTAGACTACTCAATAAATTTCCCACAAAAATTTTCTTTTTGTTTTTTGTGTAATATAAAAGCAAATTTGTTTTGGATGAAAATGAAAAAATAGTGTCGATAGTATTACCTGACTTAGTAATCCTAGAATTGTTTGCTCCATAATACAGACTGTAATAAAACCACAGCCTATATTACTGCGATACATTTATAATTAATAAATTTATTTAGTCATTTCACAGTAAGCACATATTTATCATAGAAAAGAAAACAATTTTGTTTTATGGTCAATTGATGTCCAAGTATGTAATTAGCAGGTTGGAGAGGTTGTGTTCGTTCATTGTAACTTATAGATTCAATTTTTAGGATATAAACTTCTTTATTTTTATATTTTATGATCAATTAAATATAAGTTGAACGGAAAAATAAGAATAAACATACAAGGCTTTCAACATCCCTTATCGAATTCTTAACGAAATATATGAGACAGAGGAGAGAGGCCACATTGCACAGGGTCGTTTCCCATTTAAATTACCTCTATAGTTTTCTGTGATTAGAACAGAAACTAGATTAATTTCTTTTAAATGGAAGTGACAATAAAAAATTGCAATAAAAGTTCATTTTTCTAATGGTGTTGTTAATATTGTCGTTAGTATAATTTTAACAATTAGTTTAATTCATTAATTATTATTAATCGTATTTGGTTATACTGAATTTCCATTCTAAATAATAATAATACAATTTTTGTAAATAATCGCGTCGAATATACAATAATATATTTTTGGCTCCAGGTTCAAATGAAGATGAAATGAACACTTTTTTTGAAAGTAGGAATGTCATTTGTTATCAACAAAATAATAAATTAATAATTTTTTTCCGGATTTGTCAAATTTAACTTAATATGAAACAAGTAAACAATTTTTTGCTTTGATGCTTTTTTCAGTTGTTGCTAGGTAATCTGTAATCATTTTTGCAGACAGTAATTTCAGCTTCGGTAAACAGAATAATAAACAGCATGGATACAAGTTATCTAAATATAAATTGAATGGCTGCATTTTTTTAAAATAGAATGTTATATTGATATAATTGGTAACATGAATGACGGTTAAACGCTAATTATCATAACTGCAGAATTAAATGAAAATAAAAACGTGCTTATGAACATTTGGAAAAACGCGATATGGAACATAAAGGTAATTAAAAAATAGCGAAAAATTCGATAGGAAACTGTATATAAACCAATGCACAGTAACTGTTTCTTCACAAAACCGTCTTAAGTTTTTGACGAAAATGATGTAAATCATAAAGAGGTTATAAAGTTAGAATATCACCCTCAAAGTGAATGTGGAGAAAGCTGTCTCTATAATAGAGTCTACTTTCCTGTCTACTATCCTTGATCAGGTACGTGTATTTAAACATATGTATATTAAAAAAAAACATTACATCATTACAGGTGTAAATCTCAAATTTATCTTTATTTCATCGTGTTGCCGAAGCGACAAGGAATTTGATTGAGTTGGTTTTCTGACATCTGCGTTAATACCATTTCTGCTAACATCACTGTTACAAATTGTATCTGGTGGTAAACTTCAACTCACTGCCCTGGATTACTTTGCTCTCATGTGCTGAAAAGAGTGGCAAAAAGTTTAGGTTTGGCATTACCAAAATAATTGAAAATTTTACGGTCAATGCTACTTCTGCTAAAATTTATATTTGCTTAAGGACGATCTTGAACATTTGTTTGGTAACAATTTATTATTACTCACTTAGCAATAATTTTTGTAATTTAAATTTTTTTTCCACAACTTTTTGCTAATTTGTTGCGCTCTTTTTTAATTCTCTTTGTTAGCTCCATCATTAGAAGCCATGACTACAATAGGGCCGCCATTAATTCCATTACCTCCTCTGGTACCTCTAGTGGGTCAGGTTCTTGTGCCGCTACTGTTGTCATTGGTTCTTAAAATCCTAGGACTTCTAGTTCCTCTGTTGGCTCCTCTTGCACTTCCTCTACTTTTACCTCTTCTGCCACCAATCTTACATCCATTGCTAACTCCACTATTACCTTTGCTAGAACCTCTGGCGGGACTACTTCAACCTTTAACTCCATTGTTAGATCTTCTAGCTCCGTTGTTACCTTTACTAGCCCAACTGTTAATTCCGATAATTTTATTACCGTTTATAGTAATAGGAGCACTACTGACTTCAATTCTGGGTCCAATATTGCTTCCTGAACTTTTACCACTTTTGCCAACAGAAATTCTGCCACTATTACAGCCAGTGATCGATTTATTAGCTCCTTTACTACCATTGTTTGAACCACTAAGGCCAGTTTTAAATCTGTTAGCACCTTTATTGCCTTTGCTGGCTCAACTTTTTGTTCCTTTATTAATTGTGTCCCTTCTAGTACTTTTAGGGCCACTTGCTCCATTATTAATTCCAGTTTTGCTTCCGCTTGTCGCACCATATTTGCCACCGGAATTGACACCTTTGGCAGATGCCCTATTACCTCTGTTGAACCCGTTAAAAGCATTGTTAGATCCTTTGTTGACTCTTCTAGGTCCAATATTAGCTCCATTGCTTCCTCTGTTAGGTCCATTGGCTCCACTGCTTTTAACTGGTCCTTCACTTGTTCCGCTTCTTGCTCCACTAGGACCTGTTATATTATATCCTATAATTCTTTTATTAGGACCTATTCTGTTACCAGTTTTACAACCGTTATTGGATGCTTTATTAGCACCTCTCGCTTCCCTGTTGCCGACTTTAGGCCCTCTTCTTCTGATATTAGGCCCTCTATTGCTTTCCTTGCTGGCACCTATTCTTCAGTTACTAGGCCCTCTATTACCTATATTGTTACCAGTTTTACTTCCTATCTTAGGGCCACTATTGGAAAAACTTTTAGGACCTCTGCTTTCCCTTTTGCCGATTTTAGCCCTCCTTCTCTCGTCATTAGGTCCCCAGTTGCAGGCTCTCCTCGCACCGATTCTTCAGTTATTAGGTTCTCTGTTACCTATGTTATTACCACTTTTACTTCCTCTCTTAGCGCCACTATTAGGTATTATTTTAGGACTATTGGGTCCCCTTTTACCGAGTTTAGGTCTCCTCCTTCCGTTATTAGGTCCCCTATTGCTACCTCTGCTTTTACCTATTCTTCAGTTACTAGGGCCTCTATTATCTACATTATTACCAGTTTTACTCCCTATCTTAGGGCCATTGATACCACTACTGGGTAATATTTCAGCACCTTTGTCTCCCCTTTTATCGAGTTTAGATCCAATTCTTTCGTTATTAATTGCGCTGTTGCTACCTCTGCTCGCACCTGTTCTTCAATTACTAGGTCCTCTATTGCTTGTATTATTACCAGTTTTACTTCCTCTTTTAGGATCACTATTACCGTCACTGGGTAGTCTTTTAACATCTCTGGTTCCCATTTTGCCGAACAACTCTGATTGTACCCATTATTAAATTATTAGGACCCATTTCATTTCTATTATTGCTGATATTACGGCCTTTCACATGCTACTAAAAAGCTCTATAATAGATATGAGATCAAAATTTGGAATTTGAGTATTTTCATTTTAATATTATTTTCTTCTTTAGGTTTCTAAAGAATTGTGTTATATTATTACACATACTTTTATTAAAACTAATAATAACCGCTGCACATCATTTTAAGAGTTTAATTAATATTTTTAATCACTCCAGAAATATTAATATTCGGATTTGAATTTTATTTTTTTAAGTAATAGATGGTTTAAATTATATTGCCAGTACCTTCACTGATATTAAAAAGTTTAAAATTCTATATTCTCGTGGTTTGAAATAAGTTATAACAACAAATTAATTCTTAAGATATTTGTCGAAAGTTGTGGTGATGTTTTTTTTTTGAAAAAATACTGGTTCTATGTATTTACTCTAGAAAGTGGGTAATAATAATATATATTATATTATGTACATTATATGGTAGAAAATAGTTATAGAAAGAAATTTATAGTAAATAATGTATTGTTAAAAAATGGGTAATAACAGTGAAATTAAAAATATAATTAAATAAAGAAACTTCGTTTTTATTTCATGTTTGTTTCAAATATTATGTATTAAAAGAAATTACTGAATAAATTAAACTTTACATTTAATCGAAATAAACTGTAAAGCCATTAAGTGGACGACAAAATTGAAATTTTCATCTGGCGATTTATTAGCTCAGAAAGAGCGGTCTTGGCGATTAAATTATTGAAAAATCAATGTAAGAGACTCTTTTGTTTGGTCATTAAAGCTGCATTAAATACAGAAATATTACATAGTTTATGGAAACATATTTATAAAAATAATTAAGAAATTATTTAAATTTTCGTGATACTTACATTGGTACATTGTACTTAATAATAAAAAATGAATTTCAGCTATTTAACCCTTAGTAATAAAATAATGAGTTTCAAAATGTTAAAAAGCCTTGGATTGAAATTACATACACATACATATTAGTAATAATTTTTTAATTATTTCAGTTCATTCTTACAATTTTTTGAGATGTCGGGACTTTTTCTTCCTCCTATTTTAGGTTCAATATTATTAATTTAACTGAAATCAATGTTAACTCTGACTTAGCTAACATTAGCACCGTTACTACCTGTATTAGAGCTCTTCCTGCTTTTTATTTTATTGATTTTACTGATTCTTGGATTACAGAGACCCATTTTGCTTTTTCTGTTTTCTTTGTTGGGATTCTTCTTGTTGCCATGTTTAGGTAACATATCTGTTGCCATCGTTAGGTCATTTATTATCACTATCCTATTTGCTCCTTTATTTTTCACAGGCCTGATCTTTTTAACAGAAATGGAACTATCATTGAAATTAAATACCTGGTTCACCTATATTTCGATTTTCAGGACCTGATTGGCTGGTCATATTAACAATTAATATTAATATTACCGGGTCCTTTGTCATAATTTTTATTTATCTACTTTACTGTAGTTTATCATTATTAACAATTATAGCAGGTCCTTTACCGAGGTTATTTACAGCACTACAGCTCTCTTAAATTAAATATTATAATTTGAGGAGTTTATTTTGATGTTTTCGCTGACGCCTGGTATCAGCTAATTTAGTGACATGGCGAAGTAAGCGTTGTACAAAATTTAGTTTTCACTTTGTATACTAAATATATTGGAAAAATGGAATTTATGGCAGTTAAAATATTTTGTGCACAATAACAGATATGGTACTAAAGTAATGGTCCTTACCAAATTTAAATATATATTATATGTATTACATATAATAAATTATATTTAAATTGTATTCATCTTCTTTTTTCCTTGGAACTACTTACTACAAATGTGGTAACAGAATTTCTTATGAAAATTTCCATTTCGATATGACACCACAACATATCAGAAACGCTGTAAGAAAGCATTATGCCACCAACTTAGAGAAAAATATTGGTACTGGTGAACATAAGAATATATAAAACCATACATTTGTTTAATTTACAACAGTACGCAATTTGATTGGCAAATGCCAGTAACTGTGGTCATGACAACAACCAGCATTTTTATACCCTATCAGAGTACCTCATTAAATTATTAAATTCTGTACTTAAATTAAAATTTCTTATATTATCACCTGTATTTGGCTTCCTAACGATAGTAACTACATTAATTTTTGAATTACTGGGACAACTGTTGTCTTGATTGTTTTTTGATACTAAGTTCGATTCTAAGATTTGAATTTTTGTTATTTGTTCCTCTTTCTCAATTTACATTTTTATTTTCACTTTAACAAAAAGCTCAAAATACTTACACTTACACTTCAAGCTCCACTGGTACCTGTGTTACAAGGATCAACTTTTGAATTTTGATAATTTTGCAATCATAATAAATATTAAAACAACAAATTTTTATCCTTTATTTGAATAAAATTTAGTTAGTTATTTTATCAAATTTTGTTAGAGTTGTCAAATAACCCTTTACTTCAAAGGAATAAACAACATTAAGTAAATAATGCTGCGGAGGAAAGAAATCAGTTTTTTATTATTTATGCAAAAGGGTTTTACTTAGACTTAGGTATGTTAAATCTGTATTTTTAACTGAACCGAATTAAGAGTAATAATAATAATATTGTAGGTTACATAAAGCGACTGTTAAATTGATTGTGTATTTTGATGGAGAATCATGCGAATAAAGCCTTCAGGAACATGACTGTGGAACTTACCTGAACAGGCTTGTGGTGGTAGAGGAAATATGAGGGTCGTAGAGGACTTCCTTCGGGCCACAGCACAGCCCAACGACTGCGGCTTGAAAGCACGAAGTTGCTGCATGAAGTCTGAACACTCCATGAGAGCAACGTCAGCGAAGTGCAAGTCGCAGAGTATTTGGTTTTTGAAGCGTCTTGCTCGCTTCTGGTTTGGACCCGTCAAATTGAGTCCGCACGAATTGCATCGCAAACATTCCTCGTGGTAGTGATTATTGTCGTACAGCGGCGAAGGCTCTGGAATTACCAAAAAATAATCTTTCTTTTCCCCTTCGGCGACAACTTCCAATTTCAAAGATAATGTAAGTTCAGGAAAGCCGCAGATACCTATTTCAATAACTGTAATTTCTTTATTCGGAATTCTGCTTTAACTGAAAAATTGAAACATTCCATCCCTTTCGTTTCATTAATTGGTGATGTGGTAGTTGCAATTTGAAGCGACAATAGCGGGAAAGTTAAATACAACTACGCCCAGATGAAAACGCGGAATTTGAATTTACAAATTAATTTCGTTATTCACGACGAGTGCCACGATAAGTTTCAGGTGTAAATAATACGACTTTACAACGAGTTAGTCGAACTAAAATGAAACTTTTGCTTATAACATGTCGTTCTAGATGATTAACACCATTAAATGAGAAAATTATCGTTGGAAAACTAAAAATTTTCCTGAAGCGAACTTTCCTAGAAGTTTTTTTAATAACTGTTTGTTTATGTAAAAGGAAATTTAATATTTATTTTTAGTTGATGTTGAAAGTTTCAAAGTTAGCGATGAAAGCGATTTGCTTTTAATTTAAAAATAGAGCCAAGTTACTTATTCCTCATCTTTACAACACGGTTGATTACAAAATGCTTACAACACGGGTGTTTTATTATATGACAATCGTTTTAGTAAAAACACAATTCCATCGTTCAATGGTACTAATTAGAATTATTTTAGGGCGGTATCACGTCTCCTCTAATTTAATTTTGGGTTAGTTATGGGTGACATTAACCGTGCTACCTTTCATTGTAGAGAAGTTTCAGGGTTAATTCACAAACCGCTGGTGGTTCCTTTGTGTGCAGAAAAATGTGTCTAAATTGCCGAAATATTCAGGTCGCAAGCCCTTCAAAGTAACGTTAAAAAAAAACTAGAGTCACATTAGAGTTATTAACGATGCATTCAAAAGCGGCTTTTGTGGTATGTGTCTCTTGTTGGTGTGTTTTTCATTTTTTCACAGTGACGGCAAGATAGATTTGCATTTCTGGAATGTACGGAGCTGATAAAAAATAGCGTGAATAGAACGGGGTAATATTTTTTATTTATGACAGGTTGCCAATAACGGCGATATATTAAGTTGATGCTTATTCGATTTTTCAAAATGCGAGCAACAGTTTAAAACGGTGATTAAAAACAAGATTTATTTTTGGAGTTTTGAAATTGAGGCGCCAATTTGTGAGAAAACAAGTACCTGTTTTTGCTGCTGAAATGTCGATAAGGTCATGCTCCAAACTTGAAAATGATTAAGTAAAGGAACATCATAGGCAAAAGTCGCACCCTTGGTGATAAGAGTTAAAAGAGGGCGTTAGCGGCCACTCCCGTCATTTCAAAATCAACAAACTTATTAACTGTCAGTGGATCTTTTTTTAAGTTTAGTCCGAGTGCATGTAGGAAAAGACCACCACATCGACGTCCACGTGCTACGGATGCCACGGCACCACTGAAACAGCGTCGGGGCGCTTTAGCCCCACCTCCCGATCGATTACCAACTGTGTTATCACAAATATTACTGAGATGCCGGCGCGCACATTGAATTTGGCCCTTGCTGCCACCTAATGAATTTATACGGCGTCATTACGACAGCTCGAGGAAGTGGTCGTCCTTATCTCAAAGTAAACGATTATTTCACCAGCGGTTGTATGAATAATCATCAACAGTTATGGTTTAAATGCACTTTTCTTTGAAGGGATACAAAATAAATTGCTCTGCTTTATATGAATTATTCAGTTACGAGCGGGAATACTAATTTTCTTATTTAAATCCGTGTCAGGCCAGAAGTATCACGCGAAATTCTGAACGTGGTGCGGTTAAAAGTAATATAGGAGGCTAATTTGGAGGGGTCGCGCTGATAAGTCTGCTTGAAATTTGACAGCGAGGCGAAATCCTGGTCTGCAAGCAACAGGTCAGCTAAAACAGTATGTTGGCGCTCCTGAACATTATCAGATATAGAATTAATTAAACATCTGGTTAGGTACACGATAAAACCCTTACCTGTTTGTGTGCTGGAGTCGAAAAACGTGCTCGACGTTTCGACAGTCATGGAGGCGATAGTACCGTCGAGTATTTGCGCGCTCGAATCCCTCCTTCCCCTGTATCTCTGACAGTCATCGCTTTGAGAACTCTGTCTTCTAAAATTCCTGCAACGGATCATCTCTTCTGTTGTCGATTGTCTCCGAAATCCCCGCGCGATTAGGATTTCTTCGGTGGTCGACTGTCTTCGAATAGTAGGTCTGTAATTCTCAGTAGGAGGCGGAACAGGCCTGTTGGATGGGCTAGGATCTCTGCTAGAACAGCTAGAGCTGTCTGGAGAACGGTGTCCTGGGCCTCTAGCGACGCTCGTCGATTGCCTTCGTAAACGTCCACGTCTAGTGGTGCGTCTAACCGGACTAATGTCCCTTTCCCCGGATCGATCCGGACTTAAATGGGAACGAGAATCTCGTCGGCTACGCGAAGCCGAATCAGGACTAAGTGAATCACGACGTGCTTTGCGTCCTGTGTCGTCAACGTCGGGACTTAGTGCTGTAGGTTGCGAACCTCTGCGACTCCAACCTCCAGGTGGCAAACAACTTTCGTCGTACGCCGTGTTTTGACGTTGCAATCGAGATAACTTGCTGCTTCTTTCGGGACTAGCATGGCTTCTGGAATCTCTTCGACCTAAACGACCGCACTGAGTGGTCGAGTCTCTTCTGGTGGCCAACAGGGGATGAGTAGGAGTGGTCGCTTGGACTGTGGGAGAAGTCGCTGGCGGAGTGACACTGGAAGTGATTATGGTCGGAGGTGGAAGAGCTTGAGTACTCGTTTCGCTCGACACGGATTGTGTAGCGGTTGTAGTAGGCGGAGTGGCCGCAGCTGCAGCAGCACTTTGAGCAATTTGGGCCACTATGGGTGTGGAATCTGATGCCGTGGAGGAAGTGGAAGGTCTTTGTTCTTGTCTGTAGTAGGGTGTGTCGTTAATTGTCCGCGAATCTCGTCGTTTCTTTTGTGCTGCGACAATTTTAGGGGGTGGGGGTGTGATTATTGTTGTGGAATCACGTCTGCCACTTCTGCCGCTTTCCCCGGAACCTCTTCTAGAGGTGCCGTGGGAATGCGAAACCGAATCTCTCCTTCCACTCTTGCTGGATTCTCCGCTTCCTCTTCTCGGCGAAGTGCTCGCAGTTACCGTCGTGGTCGTGTTCGACTCTCTGCGTTGCCAGAGTTTGGCGACTTCCGATCTGAAATCTGAAATGGCAGTGTGGTGTGAATCTCGTCTGGACTTGGAGCCCATGCTTCTGATGCCAGAGTCAGCGCTAGATTCTCTTCTTTTCCGACTGGTCGAGATGCTCGGAGTGGGTCCGGCTTCGGTGGTGGATTGTCGTCCCCACGGAAGCGATCTCGCCAAGTCCGCCAAAGTCTCCCTCCGACACAGCTGCTTCTGCCGACTCTTCGTCGACCCTCCCCATTCTCGCAAGATGTCGGTGAGTTGGGCCAGGGAACTTCGACGACGTCGAGTAGTGCCGGAGGTCGGCGGGGAGGTTTCTTGCGTTTCCGTCGGCGGAGATATGCTGCATATTTGAGTGGCGGAGTCTCTCCGACCCCCCAGCCTTTGTCTGATCGTGGACTCTTCGACCTGCTCGCGCACCAGATCGTCCCATCCGTTGCCCCCCTGCCACACTAAACCGACTTGGTGCGACAAAATCGGAAGGTTGCAGACGAAGCAGATGGCCGTCATTGTCCTGCAAAACAGAATTTCGGAATCATTTTACGAAAAAAATCGGCCGGAGTGCGTCTTCATGAACGATTGGGTGGTAATGAGTGCTGGGTGCAGAATTCTCTAGTTGCTGCAGCGGTGCATTTGCAACATGCTAAAAGGCGAATGGCGGTTATGAAGAATGAAAGCGTAGCCCCGGATGACCCGAGGCGTCGCTAGCCCCGGGCCGGGACGTTTGTTTACGGGACCCTAAATGTGCGAGTGCGGACCTGTAGTGGCGCAGGCGCGGCGAAGGTAGCTGCGCCATGGCTCATTCTGGCGCCCGGACTCTGACAGACCCTACCGGCCCCTGGACTGTCGAGGGGGCGACGATCCACTCTCTCTCTGGGACGCTCCGTCGGCTGCACTGCCTCGCCTCCACCTGCCTGCTAAACACCAAACACTTACTACGCTGATCCGTCTAGTACTACACAGTCATTTAGAACACATTCAGATCACATGTAAATTAAGTGCCAACTATCAAATATAATATTCACAAGGACGTTGTGAAACAATCTAGTCCTCCTTTCGCGAGGAAATATCCGTTTGCTACCATAAAACAGGATTTTAACACCCAAACAGTGTTAGTTATCGCACGAAGCTTTCGCATAAAGGCAACTTTATCCACCGGAGACAATTTAAAACAATCTAGATCTATCCATCGTCCCTCTCGGAGCTTTTAGCAGAGCTTACAGGCGCTGTTTCTGCGTGGAAAGTTCAAGCGCGTTCCCGTCTCTTGCAGATAGTAACAGGTGGTTTGAGCGTAAGTAGTTTGAAAGTTTGGCGGTCGTCGAAGAGGTGCGCCCTAAACATAAAGGAATGCACGTCATACGATCATGCAAGACTCACTTATCTAGCACCAACTATAGCATAGTAGCGAAAGCTCGGAATAATTAACCACCAAAGCTGTGCAAGACTATAGCGCACTGTAACACCGGCATTCAGTATCGCGGTCGACGTTATACTGGGCACCGACAGAAAGCGTATACGGCGTCGGCGCCCACTTTCCGACGCCGATGACGTCAGGATTGATTTGCCTGGTCACGAGCGACATCTGCACAGCCTCCGACAACCTAGAGCTTTCAACTGTGTCTGTAGGTGCACGTATCAATCACATAGAGACACACTTTCATGCTACACGCATTCTGCTCCGCTAGATATAAGCTTTTATCGCATTATCTCGTATTAGCCTGATTTAATTAAGTTTAAATTTCATCAATTTTCTACAACGATAAATTATTATTTATCGTTCTGCTATAGCTCAGCAATCTTTAATTAATTATGCCGCTTAAGCAATTACTGTACATAAAATGTACAGTCCAAACTGTAACAATTGAAGTGTTTTTCGAGAAAATGCTTTCACGACGTTTAATATCATTCGGCACGCACGTTGCTGGATGTGAGGGTTTATGAATGATTACGACGCGACCTTGAACTCAATGATAAGGTACATTATGCATGTTGGATGCTCATTATATATGTAGTATATGAATTATTTCTATTATTTATCGTCACAAATGTTCAGTATTGATTAATAGCAATAATATTTTACAAAAAGATGCGGTTTTGTGGACTTTCGTGTCACTGTACTAGGCTAATATCTACATATGGTTATTATATTATAATTTCCAGTTTGCAGAATACCAAATTTGGAAATTAAACTGTAAAGCCATGACTCCAGATTGGAATTTTAAGAACTGTAAGCAATAGGCGATAAAAATATAAAAAAAACTGTAGATTGGTCAAATGTCAAAATATATTATTTTAGGTAAGTTTTAAGTTGAGCAAATGTTGAATAATAGGTTAATAATTAACTTAAAATATGAAAAGGTTCAAAAATATAGAATGATTATTTAAAATGTTCATCAGAAATATTATCGGTGAGTATAAATTACAATTTTCCCTAAATTTTTCTTACTCAGTCCTCCACATTTACATGGTTTGCTAGATTTTATAACAAAATTCATGGCAGTAACCAAAATTAAGAAAAAACTTTACTCCAGCAACAATCAAGTAGCTTTGTAAATAATTTTCAGATGTCGCTTTTGAAAAAGATATATTTTATTCATACGAAAAATCGAAATTCACACGAGGTATTGTGATAGAACTATTCTTTTTACATTTATATTTTATATTT
>QDEB01115113.1:6719-23644 GCA_004193795.1 Asbolus verrucosus | reverse complement strand
TATCTACTTTATAAGCAGTAAACTTAAATATAAAATTTCATGTAGAGTAAATATTAAGATAACTTTCCGAATAGTTAAATGCAAAATAACTCAGTCTTCGACAGAAATTAAATTATTTCATGTAGAGGTTAGAAATATTTGAGGTTATGTCCAGTTTAAATGGTCGGCAAATTCGAATCGCTGGGTGCCACTGGGAAAGTCGCAGGTAATATTCGCATTTATTTATAATCTTTAGATGTACAATTTGACAATATTATGCTAAAATATGTAATATCTTTGCCACATATATTTAGGAGGTTTATGTAGAAATTAACCTGTGTCAACATAAAACAAACTTTACAAAATTTGCAAAATATAAAATTTATACAAAATTAAGGCTCACAAATTAGCATACTAAAACCTTCTTCAGCATATTCGCGCCCAAGACCAACCCGAACTGTTTCATCAGCTCGGCCAAGCTCTTACAGACAATCTCTGTATTCAAGAACGCTCCCTGACTCTCACTGTCATCAACTTTGAGTTGGAGCAAGTGTGTGGTGGTGGGATTAGCTTTGCATATTTGTCTCAACTCGTTTTGGAGCGCCTCCAAATACGCGATAATTTGCTGATCGACCTGGAAAAAAAACGTTAATTTGGGGTATTTACAAGGGGGATATGGACCTGAGCCTGTTTCGTGGAGCAAATTTCCATTAACTGGGGCAACTGGACTGCTGTTTTGTTAATGATTTGCTGCTCAACAGTGCAGAGGAGTTGGTAGAGATAGTTTCTGTTGTCGTCTGTGTCTTGGGAGCTGTCGTGCCGTGCGGGGGGTGTCAGTGACTCGTTATCTGGAATTCTGGGGGGCAGAATGGGGGCGATACCCAGCAGGCCCGGTTTGATTTTTGTGGCCGCCGTCGCCAAAGCGTACGAAAGCACGGCTGCGTCGTATGCTTCCATTTTCAGTACTTTGGAAGAACTAGAAGAAGAAAAGTGATCTTGGGGGGGTGTTAGAGGGATTAAGAGTTAGCAGCATGCAGACCTAAAGGAGCTCCTAGTGCATGCATAACTAGTAGGGATCGAGCGATACCTAATTCGATCGATTCCTAGTGACAGGGTGACCAAATAAAAATCAAAAAATAAATTAATCCCGTTTATTTTTAAATGAAATAAAAATAAAACATATGTACAAATATAATTAATTAACAAATTGATTTTTGCTATCTATTAGAGCTTAACTTAATATGTACAGGAATTAATTTGATTTCGTACACTTTTACGAAATTTACAACTTGCAATATTTCGCTTTGTTTGATACTATTGAGACGAAGGCACTTTGAAAGGCAACCAACTAATTAACACCAAATGGTCTACAAAATAAACACAAAGATATAAAAGAATGTACTTGTTACCTAAGACGTTGAAGTGCGAACATGGGGAATTTGTATTGCCTAAAAATCAAAATCGACTCGTAGCACCATCGTAAATAAATTATAGGACCGTTATCATGTTCTATCACAATTAAATGAAATTCGTATAAGTTACAGGATAAAAATAATGAGGGAGAAGCAGATTTTTGGCAACACAAACGGGGAAGGGTCAAGATAAAATTAATATACTATAAACCGTTTCCAACCTACGTGTTTGAAGGTTCTAAAATTTTCCGGCAACACATTGTTGCAACAATATGTGGACGGGATTTTGCAACACGCAAACTTGAATAAGTAAGTTGTAAAATCATCATACAAAACCCCAAAGGGAAATAATTTATAATAACATTCAAACGAAAAATGACTAATTTAACGAAATTCATCTAAGATATTCTCAGTCCAAGATGCACAAAATACACAAATCTGAGCTGCTAGCGAGTCCCATCGTCACTCGTCTACCGAATCGTCTCGATGCTAACAACTCAGAACAGAACACGATACCACTTATCATCATCCACTCACCCCCCGACTTCTGAGGTATCTTCGGGCTTCTTGTCCCTCCCCATCACCATCGGCTTACCGGGCGGCAAATTCTGCATCGACTCTTGCTGCTCCCGCATTTGGCGCTTCCTCTTTTTGCTCCACAACTCGTGGCAGTCCTGCCAGGTTGGCAACTCGGGAGCGCAAATCCTTAAAAACACGTGAAACTCAACAAATTTGCTAATTTCGATTACAGCAGGCTTCTAATTTGATGATTCCCACCACTGTTTTAAATTCTATTTTTTTTTAAATTTTTATTAATAATAAAAAGTAAACTTTATTTGCTACATAAATACAATATAAACGTGTAGAGCACGTCAAAAAACAATAAAAAATACATATATAGATACATTTCAATCATATATACTTAATAACACTGCATTTGTCAATTATAACAATGTTGGGGAAAAATATTTTTCTAGTGTACTTGTTTTATCAATACTTTTTGAGTTAAGTAGTTTTGTCTTATCGAAGCAGATGTTTATTTTTACTAGTTGATTCGTAACGTTATTTTAAATATACGTGCGATTAGTTTTTATCGAATACAATTTATTTTTATTTGTGATCGTTTTTATATTTCAATAAAAAATCAAAATTATTTTTAACAAAGCATTGAACATTTCAAATATACAAACTAAAGTAAGTTTATGTTTTGTCTAAAAATATTCCTACAGGAATCATTTCGTTTTAAATTGAAAATGGCTATAATGTATCTTTTTTGAATTACAAATAATTGATTTCAGTCTGCTGTTACTGAGTTACTCTAGAAGACGATTCCATACTAAATACATGACTCAACATAAGCACGATATGCTTTCTTACACTAACCGTATTTGAAGTGAATTTAAAAGCACAACTAAAACAGCTGATTCTTGGTACATATGCAATATGTATTTTCCAATTAAATTTATTTTCTATTGTGGTGCCCAAAAATTTCGTGCTTTTTGAAAAGATCAGTTCAGATCAGTTCATTTTTTGTCTGCATCATGATTTTACTGACAGTGACTTTCCTTAAGAGCTCTCTGTCATTTAAGTTTAAAAATTTTTAAAATATAAATAACGTAGCATCAAAAATAAAATACCTTCAGTTACTACTTGATGCGACAATGTTTTTTGCCAGTGCGTCGTAGATAGTTTTGCCTGTCAAACTAAAATTGCATCACACATGACAGATAGGACGAAACTCAAATTTTACACTGTAAGTTCCGACATGCGTTCCAAAAACATTTTAGCATCGAATGTAACTAGAGGTATTTTATTTTTAATCGAATAAAGGTAGAAGATTTGGGAAAATTGTAGACTACATTGTCCTAGAAAAAATTTGTTGATCATTAAACAGTAAAATTTAAATTAACTTCAGTAACATTAACATTCTGTATATTTTAACGTTAACTTATTCAAACAGAGAAACTGTTTTAAAGAATTAAAACTTTAGAAATTTATTATATAAAAGTGCAGTAAACACAAAAAATGATCTTCCTTTAACGTCTCTCCTAAAATATTCTTTAAATTTCAGGGATCCAATTTTAAAGTTCAGTTTATGTGGACTGCGTCAAATGAACAGATCCAAATTTTAAAACTGAAAAAACTACTTTCGCAAATTATTTAAATTAAATTTTATGCACCGATATAAAGACATTAAAAACAAAGAGAACTATTTTCACAGAGGTTGCGTTAAGTTGAAATTGAACTGATTTCATTCTTGGTTTCGAATTTTGACACATAAATCAGTCGTTCAAAATTTGCTAAATTTTGTTTATGTTTAGAACTTATAATGTTTTTCTTAAATTTGTTGATGAATCATAATAACTTGTCGATTTGTTGTTGCGCTTGCCGTCTTGTTTCTAGAGGTAATAATAACATATGTTAGTTTATTGTACTTTTTACTATTTAAAATATATTTTTATTTGGCAATTTCAAATAATTTATAATACAGTACTTTTTATCAACTTTTGTCATAAATGTTATAAAAGTTTAATCTCTTCAGCGGGATCCCACAAGTACTTACTTGGTTATTCTTATATGATAATTCTACCCGACCAAGTGTTTTTATTACACCGACTATTCAAACAAAAAAGCGCCAAAACGAAAATGGAGAATTCCTATCAATTCAACACACACTTAACGTGGCCTTTTTATAATTTTGATGTGCACTAGAAAAACATATTTTTTGAACGTCACATTCAAAAAGATGGCATTTTAAAAAATCATTTTACAACAATCCAAAAAGGTCACCTTAAGTGTCATGTTTTATGGAATTACTCCATGGAACAAATCTCCACTCAAATTTTTAATTAAACTTGTACACCACTTTTTTTCCAAAACAAAACTTACTGCTCGGGGTTAATGTTCTTCAACCAGGGCGACTTCAGCGCATCCTCGGCCGATATCCTCTTCTCCGGGTCTAAATCCAGCATCTTATCCAACAGATCGAGTGCCGAAGTCGGCATGAACATGAAATCTTCGCGAAGCCGCCTTCTATGCAGTTTTTTCGGTTTCAGCGTGTGGAACAGGGGCAACTTGATGACAGACGGCCAAACCGCTGGGGTCGGAGTGCCGCACACCCTCGAGATCATCTCCAACTGCATCATTTCTGCGTTTGCCTGTAAGTGAAAATTTCAATCACATCTCTCTTGTGCCGGACCGAAGGGCCCTCTCACCTGGAAAAGCGGCTTCTTTAGGAACAGCTCGCCCAAAATGCAGCCGCAACTCCACACGTCGATGGCTGGACCGTATCTCTCCTCTCCCAGCAGAAGTTCCGGCGGCCGGTACCATAATGTTATAACTTTGTTCGTGTAAGGCCTCTGTCTGTCTTCAGCGTTGTAAAGTCTGGCCAGACCGAAGTCAGCCAATTTCACTTCGCCCCTGTGCGAGAGAAAAAATTGAAAGAGATATTAGCGGGCGGTAACCCCAGTTCACATTAAAAATCGTACAAAGGGGTGTCAAAGTGAATGATACGAATTTTTTCAAATAAATTACATGCAGGGTAGTCCCAAAACATATTCAAATATTTTGACGGCAGATTCTCCATACTAATGAAGAATGAATTGCAACATATGATAAACAATAAAAAATACTATTTTATAACATAATTAATAAATTGATCTAAGGATCTAGTCTTCAAGTTTCTAATTCCACTAAGAATTTTAAAATTTTTCTTTTAAACATTTTAAGAGTACTTATTTTTTAAAATATAATTAAGTAACTTAATGCTGGAGTAACACGATTTGAGATGCAATGGCCTGTACTCACTTGTTGTTCATCAAAATATTGCTGCATTTGATATCTCTGTGCAAGAAATTCTTCTTGTGGCAATAATTCAGGCCGTCCAACAACTGCTTCATGATGCAGGCGTTGTTGACCTCGTTGAAGTCGACCATCCCGGACTCGAGGAGCCCCATCAGATCGTGATCCATGTATTCGAACACCAGATAAAAGGAGCCCTTGTCTTTCCGGAAGTCGACCGCGTCCTGCTTGTCGGTGACTATCTCCCTCAGGTTGACGATGTTCTTGTGGTTGAGCTGTCGCAAGATCTTGATCTCTCTGACGGCGGTTATCGGGAAGCCCTCTTTTTCGTTTTCTAACCTAACTTTTTTCAAGGCTACGAGCTCGCCGGCGTCCACGTCTTTGGCTTTGTACACCTGACCGTAGGTACCTTCGCCGATTTGTGCGATCACCTCGAACATGTCGACGCATCTTTCGCCCCAGTCTTTGCCGCTGACCGCTTGGAAGTTGCGAGAGCCCCGTCGCTTTAGTATTTTCGGACGTTTCAGGCGAGGCTTAGGCGCCGATTTCGATTTTTCGCCGATTTTGTTGTTGATGACGCGCGGAGGAGTGTTGGCCACGTCATCGTCGCCGCTGAGCTCTTCCGTGCCGGGAATCACTAAAAAAAATCATAATGGCATCTTCAACCGATTTGACTAAAATGTTTTTTTCCTACTTAATAATATTTATTTGTTTTTAATTTTGAGTTTCATGATCTTCATAAAATTTGGAAACAAAGGAATATGTTCGCGTTCTTGGCCATTTGGGGCCAAAAATTAATTCATTAAATGAAAGTTTATTTTTAACTTTCGGAATGATCGAGACCTGGCGTTAATATTTTTCAATAATAAATGCTCATTTTTTAATAAAAATGAAATTGTATCTCTTAAAATCGTGTTTTTTTTGTTAAAATAACGATCCAAATGAGCCACCAAATAAAAGAAAAATGATTTTTTAAGATGAATTTTGAGAGGGGAATCATATTGTTAAGATAAATTTATTATTTTGAATACGTCCATAAAAAGAATAAATTATATTTGTATACAAGTTAAAAAATAGCTAAACTGTCCGATTAGAATACCAAGAGTAGTTTTATATTTATAACCAAAATTATCACAACAAAATAATGAATAATTTGCATTTGTTAACTATATATATTTATTTAAGATACTTCCCTTCCGATTTTTTTGTTTCTAATATTTTTTAAGAGTTAAAATGTACTTATTATGTTCGAATTATTTAAAAGAAAAAGAAATGACATTTAGCACACATTTCACAGGCTGTTATAAAGATAACGTATATTCATAATCACAAAATACAATTAAAGATAAGTAAAACTGTAATACTTTTCATAGTAAAAACAAAATATTTAGTATTCCTAACAATTATTATATATTTTATTCGGCTTCTCCTATTTAAAATCCAATCTACTTGCGTTCAATTTATTTTAGCCACAAGAAACATTACTTTTAAATTGAAACTTTTCGTTTTCTGCATACAAAATTAAAATTATTACTGACTTTAATTCTGTGCTTATGAATATATGTATGTCATCTCTATAACAATTTATGAAGCATATGCTTAAGGTAATTTTTTCCCTGCTGCTAAAAAAGAGAAAGTCGTAAATAATGCATTGAAAATAGCTACAAGTACAAATATGATAATACAAAAAACTAGTTTTTTTAATATTTTGTCGCAAGAATTTTAATCTTAGGTAAATATTGTCTTTTCGTAATTTAAAGGCATATTTAAAAAAAAAAAAAAAAAAAAAAAACAATTTCGTTGTTTAATAACTCGTTGTACATATAAATTAACCTCTTTACGACTGTGCTCAAAATATTTACTTTTCTTCAAAAATAAGATGATTCTTGTATCAAATTTTATCTCAAAATGTTATTGTTAATTTATATATCAATGTCCGCCAAAAACTGTGCACAAAAATTATTATTTTTCGGCTTGGCAAAAATTTCTGCTAGTTTTAAAACTAAGAACCAGAACATTTAGGTTAATGACATTCAGCATTCCGGAAATTAAAAATATTTTGTAAAAATTAATTAAAATTAACGGTTAAAATATAGCAAAATATTGTTTAGAATCATTCCCAAATGCAAAATCTGATACAAAAACTGACATTTTTTGATTTACCTTTTTTTCAAAAAAGAAAAAATTATGCTTAGCATTTTTAAATTATCATTTTTTGGTGGGATTACATTTGTATAATCACTTTTAACAAAATAACACAAAACAATGTCATATTTGTCGCAAAATTTAAAAATGAACTTTTTTCTCAAAATTCTTATACCAAATATTACTTTTGGATTCAGAATATAATTCTAAACAATTTTCGATTGGGAACACTTGCATGGCGGTTAGGATGAAATTAAAAAAAAATTAAAGTTATTTTTAGCAAAATCGAAATAAATAATTTGCATATTCGAAAATTCATTTAAATCGGTTCACAAATTTAAAAAAGAGAGCTGAATTAGATGTTATGTCAAAATCCGTGTAAATCGACTATAAAGTAACATTGTGGACAGGATTGTATCTTAATAGTTTTATTATTTCAATTGTATATAAAATCAATATAACAAAGAAAAGTACCTTCAAATTGTTTCAGTATTTTGAATAGCTTTATTTTTCATTTATTTCAAGAAACAATCTGGAAAATTCCAAAATGGTGAGTAGAGTTATTTACTGTTTTTTTTTTTTATATTGTTATCTTTGTAATGCGATAGACACTTGTCTTTTCACGTATATCTGTTTCTAAATAAAAACAAATACTCACCCGGCGGCATCGGCAGGTTCATGATGCCCCTCTTGGGCGGCGTCTTGGCCTTGACCACCGGCGGCGGCGTCGGCGACCTGCTGGGCGGCGACTCTATCATCTCTAGTTCGCTCTGGTTGATTCCTGGTGGCATCGGCAGCTTTGTGATCTTCTGCTTCTTGCTCGCCTCGGGATTCTTCTTGACGGTCGTCGTCGCCGCCTTACCCTCGGTCGGCTTCGGCGGCGGCAAACAGTTGGGCAGCGGCGGCGTCGGCGGCCGCTCCGGTTTGTCACTGGGCAGCGGCGCCGCCGTCTCCGGCAGCGCGATCTCGTTCAACATGACCGGGTTCTGGTCGGAAGGGATCGGTATGTCGTCGATGTCCATCGGCACGGGGATGTTGAGGCCGGCCTTGTCGGCGGCAGCGTCCACCTGGTCCATCGACAGTGCCGCCTCCGCTTTCTTCGCCTCGGACTCCGCCTCCAGCTTGTCGTTCTTGATGGCAAACAGACTTTCCAGTTTCTTCAATTCCAGCTCGCGCTTGTGCCGGTCCTTCACCAGCTCGGCAAAGAGGCTGGTGTCAGTGATTTTGTTCTTGATCTGGGACGATTTTATCGAATGAGGGCTCGGGCTGCGGTTTTTTTCTCTGTAAACGATGATAAATAAAAGTTGGCTTGGTGCGCACCAGACGGTCGAGGCTCGGAGCTCAAAAATTCTTACAAAATTTCGAGTTCTATNNTGACTTTTTTTTACACATACATAGTGTATCAACGATATATGGTCCTTTAATATTTTTATTATTTTCCAAGATTATTAAACTTCGGCACGTATAATTTATTTATTAGAATTCATACAGTGAAATTAGCAATTTTTGTTTCTTGGAAATGAGACCAACTTAGATTTTTTAAATGTAATACCTCAAGTATTTTTGTTTTTTAAATTTTGATATAATTTTGAATGTTTCTGATTTGTGTAAACACTTTTTTCAAAAAATAAAACTGTTTTATTTTGTTATATTTTGTTTTTCAAAGGGTAACGCGATATGTTATAAATTTCTCATATGATTTTTTTTTTTTGTGAATTTAAACAACCATTGGACTAAAAATGGAAGTGAAACCGTTTTATTATCGTCGTGGTAATTGCAAAGACATGCCCGTTTTAAATAATCGGATGTAGGAGCTTATTGCCATTTGAAAAACAAGTAATTTTGAAAATGTTAAGTGTTCAGCTATCAGCAATAGCAAGTTTCAGAAACCACGACTTTTAATACATCTCTAAAAAGGGTAAAGATGGCAAATCCTTCCGGATATACTGGACTTAAAAATTTTTCATGAACTTTCAAGCTGTGTCACCTCACTAAGACATACCTCGGGGGAGTCCGATCTCGATCCCTGCGGGGGCTCCGAGACCTGTATTTTTTCATTTTGCTGCGACTCGGCGACGGACTGTGATGTCTTCGGTTCCAGCTGGGCGATCGCGTCCTCCTCCTCAACGGACTCCGGCTCCTCGACATCCGTCTCTTGTCTCGCATCTTTTCCTTTTCTCTTCGGTGTTTTCGATGACTCGAACTCCTCTCCATTCTTCTCCGTTTCGCCGATACCGAAGAACTGTGCGAATGGTGCATTACTAAATCCGGACTCGGGTTACGATAAGGCGATTTTACTGAAGGATGGGTTTGGTTGTAGTCATCAATGACTATCGGGGAGCAGTTGTAGGCTTTGTGTCTGTCGTAATCGTCGATCGAATTGTTTATTCTTCCAGGTGCTAATGGGGGTGTGTGGGGCGATTCTCTAGGTGGTGGAAATTCTTTGAGACTCTTTATCGGCGGAGTCGTCGCCACGGGACTTGGTGAACGTTCTGGTTCTAAGGGCTCAGGTGAAGCTATGTGACTATCGTTGGAGACTGGCGAACAAGCGCTAGTATCGATCTTATCGCTAATAGGTAACGGATTTTTCACGGAAGAAGTCTCCCAGTCAGACAAGATCTCCCTGTCGGCCTCGGCGCCTCGAGTTTTCGGCGGCGTTTCCTCAGAATCACTATCTAAACTATCTAGACTGGTGCTGCGCGAATGGTGTTTTGAACGCTTCTTCTTCTTTTTGTTTTTCTTGTCTTTTTTGTGTTTCTTTTCTTTCTTTTTCCGTTTTTTCCGATCTAGAGAATCGTAATCATCAGTATAAGTCGGTGAGCCGATTACAGCACGAAAATCAGATGGGGAACCACCTTCGGTCTTCCTCCGGTGTCGCACCTCACTCGATCTGGATGATCTCGATGATACTGATGGTTTCCTCTCACGGTGTGCTACCATTAGAGTCGGGGAGGGTGAGCGGGGGATCATAGACGGGTCCAAGCGGTGTCTACGACCTAAAATAAAAACAGCCCTCGTGAAAAATCGTGCGTGATTTTAGACACAAAAACAAGGCAGGCAGCAGCAACATAACCTCAAATGTCAGTTTAATGTGAAACTTTGCGCTTCTCCCTCGTTAGGTGACGCGTCAATTAACGGTTCAAGGGGGCGCGTTTGCCTTTCGGGGGAGGTTTAGGTACCTGGAGAATGTCCGATGACTAATGATGTTTGTCGGCCGAGGTAATACTCCTCTTCTAATCGCGCGTATCTGCTGTGGCGGCCGCTCCTGTGCATTATTTCGCCGTCATCACTCAGACTGAAACTCTCTTCGCCGCTTTGTATTTCACCAGCTTCGGGGCCTGACAAGTCTTCGGAACTAACATCAGAGTACTCGACGAGGGGCTTGGAGGACGCTAACACACTGCCGGAGGTGGAACCGTTGGCTTCTCGATTTTTGCGTTTTTTCGACTTTTTCGATTTATCTTTGCTATGTCGCCCATGTCGGTTTTTTTCCATTTTACGAACCCACTGTGGCGGTCCGGCACATATTATATGGGGCTGTGCCTTCAGGCAGTGGTCCTCTGCAAAAATACCACATACTCAAAAATCCGCTGGAGACTTTTGTTGGTTATGTTGACACTCGGCTGGCCGTGATGTTGGCATACATGGATCCATGAATCATCACCGAAAAGTCGACTTCGTTACCCGTTTTACCCAGGCGAATGGACCGGATTTCCACGGAAAACCCCCACGGAAAACGCGATTGCAGCCGCAATGGGTGGAAATTCACGCGATTTTCGCGAACATTGACGTACGTGACCTTGGAACGGCGAACATGATAATGGCGATTCGTGGTGGTTTTGGGTGGGTCAAAAAGTGACATCCTAGCGGTAAATCGGGCAAAGAAGAAGCGGTGGATTCTACGAAGACATGAAATAACTCACCCCAAACTGAAACAGGCCGAGTCCAAGGGTTGTGTACGCACAAACACTCTCACAGCACTAGAACCAAACAGATTTTCGGGTCATCTTCGAAGCCCTTTTTTATCTCGGTCTTTAGACGGGTTGCTGATCGCTTTTCTCCAAAATATACGGTTTATTTATTAATTCAGACTTTTTAGAGCGATTCTTATTAATTCATTATACTTGATGAGGCATGAATCATGTAGTTTTTTAAGAATTGAAATTTTGTCGAAACCGATCCTGACAACAGGACGCCATTTTCATTGCAATATGCTTCTGACATGCGTCACCATCCCCACCACCGATACCAACGAATTTACGCAAATTGCGAGAAATTTCACAAAATTCTCGAAAAAAATTAATAACGTCCACATCGTTCGCTGCAAATCGATTTCTTAAAGGTAACAACAATAAAACCCAACAATTAAATAATAACAAAGAAAAACTTTGTGTTGTGCTACGCTCCAATAGATGGCGTTATAGATAACTGGTGGCGTCACCTACCAATTCATCTTTGAGAAAAAATACATTTAAAAATTCTTAAAGATCAATATTCTTTATTGCTTACGGTTTAAAAGTACAAATTCTACTCTACACAAATTTTAAAATATCTCAAAATTCATCACAAATCATTAAAAATATACCACCCACTAAATGACATGAAGGAATGTGTCTGCTGGTGGTAAATTCTTACAAGAAATTGTATGCAATTATAACGACAGAAGTGGCTAAAACTAGTAGTACTTTCCATAAAATTGCCTTGTTTTTACTCAATATTTACAAAAAATATCTTTAAATTACATAAAATAGATAAATCACAATAATTTTAATATCATACAAGAGAGCAAATATCAAATATTACAATATTTACAAAAAATTATACTTCGAGCTCTTCCATGGTTTTAGATAACCTATTGTTATCGATTCTTCGTCGTTGACTTCTTCTAACAGCGTCCGCTCGCCGGTAAGGTTCACTTTTAAGTCCTAATAAAATGTCTTCTAAAGCACCATTGTACACTTCATCCTGTTGGAGAAGCTTCTTTTCTTGTACCAGTCTTGTTTTATGTTTCAATTCGTTTATCACAGCATCCTGACAACATTACAAATTAATAATCAACACTCTGGGAAGGAAGCAAATTTTAAAAAAGACGCCAAAAAAGACTATTGGTAGAAATCGAAAGAGCCTGGTTTTGGCGACTGATTTAAAATTCGTTGAAAGTTTAAAAAAATCAATTAATAAGCGCTGAAATGATTTAGTTGGATTCCACCTATACTTACAATTTATAATACAGAAAAGAAAAAAACTTACATTAATAAACATTATTCTTCCAGTATTTTAACCAAAAAATTTGGTAATTTCGGTGGCTGAAAATATGACAGAATGAGAGCCAATTTATAAAAACAGTTCGCATGCCACGTCTAAAATTTTCAATACTTGCAGAGGTATAGGGAGAACACAAATGGGGGTTAGTATGAGGGGTGGTTAAAGATGAATGAATACTTACTTCACAACTAAAAGCTTATTATTTACACTAACCAACCCTATGTTAGTTGCATACAAACTAATCTACTTTACCACCTAATCCCTCTTTTTTTTCTGCAAAATACTAATTACCTGCTGCTTCTTCTGATTGATTTTGTTTTTCTTCGCAACATCCTCGTTGGTTTTGTTGTTGGCGTTTTGCGCGGCGATTTCTAGCCTCCTCCTCTGTTCGTTTTCCTGATCTGTTTGCTGTTAAACCAGTCATTAATTTTTACGACAAATGCGTTTTAAAAAAAGTACCTTGAAAGCTTTCACGAATCGCACCAGCAAAGAAAAGAAAGTGTTGGCATCGGTGGTTCGCGGCGATTCTGCGAAATATTCCACGCACTCCCTGAAGGCTTCCTGCGCCGCTTTCGAATCGTTCTTGAGTCTTCTTAGTTTTTCTTCGGCATTAGCAAGAAAATCTCTGACGACTAGGCTGTGGGCACCTTTACCCCGGATTTCAGCTTCTTTGCGAACCGCTTCCATCCCTTTCTCTAATTCATGGACATCAGTGGTGATGTTTTCTAGAGAAACTATTGAAAAAAAAAAAGTGAAAAAATACTTAAAACTTCTGAAGAAACCTACCAACTGCAGCTTTCTCTATGTAGTGGAGGTCCGAATCGAAATTGAGTAATTCAGGGAATTTTTGTCTTATGGTCGAGACGATGTAATGAAGAAGGCACATGCGTTTATCAGTAGACTTCGTGTCCAAAAGAGTATCCAAAGATTGTAATTTAAAACCGTAGGCGGGGCCTCGTTTGCTGCTGTTCAGGTAATTGCCGAAAGCCAAGATTATCTCCAGGACGGATCTCAGTTTTTTCGAATTCTTTACAGAATTGGAACCAGAAATGATCGCGTGGGTTTGCTGGAAAAAAAAATTTGTCATCTTCTAACTGATTCAAAAATTCGTGGAATTACCGGCGCTATGAGGTGTATGTTATCGTAAAAATTGCCAATGTAGCTCATAATGGACAATTTCGCAGAAATTCTTTCGACTTTGGTCAATTGCAACAAAAATTTATCTTCTTCCGTCAGCAGGTTGATGTTTTTCTTTTCGCTCATGTACTCTTTATACGCTTTCGTTTCCTGTTCCGTCGGAACCATTCTCTGCAACAGTTCCACGTTCTCCAAAGACAGCTGCTTCAAATCCAACATGTTAATAGCGTTTATGACCTTTTCCGGGGACATTTCCAATTTCCTCCGAGAGATTGCGATATTCCTCAGTCTTGTGTGTTCCAATAACGTGATATTTTCCGGTTTCTTGAACCTCTTGCTGGGGAAGGTCGACAACCCGTCGATCTCGCTATTACCATTGGCCAACATCCCCGCGCTTCCGATCTTAAAGCGCTCTTCGAAATCGTTAAAATCGATGTGACAATGCAACTTATCATCGTCCAATTCGTTAAAAATCGTCCCTCTAACCTGATTGGGTTTGAGAGCGATCCAATTTATCGTGGGCAACTTGTACTTCGTTTGTACTTTTCGTTTAATTGTCATGGCTCCGTCCGGAGCCTGCATAAAACCTGCTGGAGGCGGCGGCACCGGTGCTGCGGGAACTCTCGATGGAGGTGGCGGCGGACATGGCGGCGGTGGCGGCGCAGCTGGTGCCGGAGGCGACGCGATTATCACAGGCGAATTCGGAGTATTGGTCGAAGCGCTGGGAGTCGACGAACCTGGAGGCGTCATCAACATCTCGCCTAAACAAAACTCCAAAAATTTCTAAACTGAGTAGCGAACTAAATATTTACTTGACGCGCCTTTGGGGAGGCTCTTAGTGACATTCTCCAGCTCCGCTATCTTCGATTCGAACATCGATTGGCGGTTCTTCGATTCCTGTTCGTGGTGCTGCACGACTCGGCGCAGGGTGCTGACCTCTTCGTCGGCGCGTCGCTTGAATTCGGCCAGTTCGTCTCTCTCTTGCCGTATCTGCACCAGCTCGGTCTCCAAGAAGGCGATCTTCTCCAGAGCTTGGTGCTCTACATCTTGGATCCGCTCGTGCATCTGCAAATCTACGTCAAAAATTTCGATGGGGTTATTTTGGTACGTACCTGAGCGAGTTCGTCTTCGAGTTCGGCTACTTTTTCGAGAGCCGCAGTCTTGGTCTCGCTGTCCTCCATCAGAGCCGCCACGTCGAAGACGTTGTCGAGGTAGGCGGAAATTTGCACCTGCAGTTCCTCGCTTTCGGTGAACCTGAGTTTTTCTAAGTAACTATCCAGGCCTAGAGCTGTGAATTCGTACTGTAGATGCACCCGGAAGTTCATGTCTTCGACGGAATGGACGATGATGTTGACAAATTGCATGCAAGCCACCTGAAAAATTCCGTCAGCGAGGAGCTGCACCTATTAAGCACTCACCATGAACTCGATGTGGAAGACTTCGTAATTGAGGAAGTAGTCCATCAGAGTCTGGAACCTGTGCACCTCGTGGCAGACCTCTTTAAAGTTGTCGAAAGCTGAAAGGATGATTTCGTGGCCCCCTTTGACTAGGCAGATCGCCGCCAGTAATTCGAGGACGAGAGCTTTGGTGCGCAAGCTCTTGTGTATTAGACTCAAAGAAATGCAGTTGATGGCTTCTCTGTGTTGGATGACCATGTTGAACCCATACTACGGCAATTTTAATGGATCAGCAATTCAGCAAAAGTGCCAACGAGCTTACTTTGTTGTTCATGATCGCCCGCATGCACATGATGCAGACGTGGATGTCGTCTTTCGACTCGCCCATGTTCAATTTGGCCACGTGTTTCGAACGTCTTTTAATGCTGGGACTGTCGGGGATGTCTAAAGGCGACCTCACGTAGCCTAAACATACACATGATCTGGTCAAACGAAGCTGATTTGGTTGAACTATAGAAGAGGAAAAACAGCACCAAATGTCGCTGTTGTAAGGAGTTCGGTGTACGAAGGTGTAAAAGGTTAAGATTAAACTTCCTTGATAAAACACTATTTAGGCATGTCAAATTCAAAAACAAGCACAAAAACAAAAATTTACAGTCATATAGTTGAAAACGAAATCTTTTTAACAAATTAACGTTTGATAAATTTGAATTTTAAATAAATAAAATTAATTGAAATTTCAAATAATTTATCATTGTGTAAATGAAATTCTATAAACAGCATTTTCTCGAAACTCATTTTTCGGTAAGTCCATTTTTTCGTTTAAGCTAAATTTTCTTCAAGATATTTGAAGTAAATCCATATTCATTCATGTGTCGAGATTCTAGCGGTTTTCGAATTTTGGAACATGTTTAAAATACTTCACTCAAATAATTATTAAAGAAAAATTTTTTAGTATGATTAATAATTTAATTTTAATTTTTTCCTAAACTACGTCAACAAAATTCAAACTTTTGAATCCGTAAAAATAAAAATGCCAATATTCATTGTTTTAAAAATATAGTAAGTTATCGTTTAATTAACATCTGTATGATTTAAATAAAATAGTCCAAACTTTAAATATCTTAACTAAAAATAAACTGAGGTATTGTATGTATTTTTTACGAGCAAAAAACAGAGTTTCTAATAATTATCATAATTATCCTGAATAAAACGTATCAAAAAAAATTAAATTTAATGCCAACAAAAATAAACAAAAACACTGCATCTTTAGTTTTTCCAATTGTTCAAATCGTGCCCGCTTCTACAATAAAAGTGATCTTCAATGTGTTGCAACATGTAAATGTATAATTAGTTAGTTGTTTCAACAATTTAAACAAAGAACAAAATGAACCATCAGATTAATTTAATTTTTTTTTAGTTTCATTCTAGAAAATTTCATAATATTAATTAAACTTAATTCTGCCAGTTTTTTTTTTTTTTTTGGAATATATTTGGAATATTTTATGACAGAACGAAGGGCAACATATACACCCCTGGACAAAAAATTCTGGACAGCCAACTTATTTCTGTTATCATAGGAAAACAATTCTGTTTTTGTCTTGTGATGCATGGTCTTCCTGATCCTGGTCTTTTTGTGTACTCACTAGTTTGGCGATATCACTAGATTACGTCTTGGATGGTACTTCGAGGAACATTCAAGACAGTGGTGATGTATACTGCGTCCATCTTCATTTAAAGCTACTGCTCGAGCTACATTTTCTGTTCGTATTTTCAAATGAGCTTCCAA
>QDEB01115082.1:0-45107 GCA_004193795.1 Asbolus verrucosus | reverse complement strand
CTTAACCACTCGGACACCGCAGCTTATTCACTATCTGTCTCCTGCTTAGTAGAATTGTACACCCTCAACCCTTAAAAAAAACAAACAAAAAAATTAATTAACTTAACAAGTTAATATACGAAGTTAATAGCGCTTCAATAAATATAAACAGAAGAGAGGAGTAAGATGATATCCATAAATATTTACTAAAACATATTTAAGCTAACAGATGGGAGGAGAAGTCATTTTTCCATAACAAATTTCCTTTAAATGAGACACCCTAATCGAAAATCGAACATTGTATTGTGGGTCATGTGACATCAAAAGAAAGCAAATAGAGCGGTCACAGCATACTGTTTCAATTTTATTATTTATTATGAAAACAGTTAAGAAATAAATTTTGCTTCAAATTTAATACAGAATCGGTTTGAGCTAATTAACGGCAGAATCAATATCAACATTACTGTAGTAAGTGTAGTGAGAATATTCTTTATTCTGATTCAGTAAATTAAATGAACCTCCAAAAATTCTAAATCCTCATTGGCTGTTAATTAAAACCACCAATGAGCATCAAGATTTTTTGGCGGTTTATTTGAAATAATTTCTTCAAGTTTTAGTACTTTTAGATCACCAGTTAATGTTTTTGGGAATTTTATGGGGATAATGTTACGATGATGAAGTTGTTCTTATTTAGTCTTATTTATCACTTGATAGGTACTTACTCATCTTTAAATGGGCATAAAATGAAAGCGTAAAATTGAGCGAAGGTTAAATGGACCAATAGCTACATGACGCAAAAATTAAGACATTCTACACCTTCAAATTATCATTTCCGCACAAGTGATGATTCTGACTTGTTTGGTGAAAGGCGTCGAAATTATTTGTTGATGTGTCAGCAGTAATAAAATAATTTTGATCTAATAATTATATTTAAGATTAAGCCTTCTACATTCTACAGACATACACAATATTCGTTACAAAATACACATACACTTTATTCAGTTGGACGGAAAAACTAACAGTCTGAAAATCGCACTCCATGGAAAGAATACAGGGCACAACGTGAATTGCGAAAACAATCGGCAAACATGTACTTGCTCATGGAATACGACGTTTGGACTGTCAAAGAACGGACGGTTATTTTAAGTACTAGATAGAAATTTAAGTACAACTATAAAATAATTAAGTACATTTCTCTACTCGTTAGTGTTACCTATGTGTTAATTAATCTTACTTCAATTTGAACACTTTTTGAATCGTAAATACCAAAACGTCGTGTTTATTTCAAAAATATGTATTTCAGACAAATACTATTGTACTTTAAGTCTCAGTAATCTAGTTTTGAAGTAATCGATTAATGGCAAAAGCAACGTCTATTAAACAGTATATAATAATTAGTAGACTTTTTTAAAAACCTAACCTTATTGAGCAAATTATAAAAAATGGCAGTGTATATCCAAAACGGACTTGACAAATGAATTCAATAATTCTTTGGTACAAACGTGCAAACAATAAATAACATAAATATGTTATATAGTAGTCGTTACATACTTCACTGGTAATGATGTCGGTTAAAAATGTAAGAAAAAGTAGAAATTACTTGGGTTGCGGGGTGGTAGACCTTCTGTAAGAAGAAGAAGGTATACTAAGACCAGGAGGCAAACTGGCAGTGTTTGAAAGAGTGTTGTCCAACTTGCGCGCCTCGTGCTCCAAGAGGAGAGCATCTAGAGAGGGATCTTGTGATACCGTTCGCAGCGAATCGCCCAAAGCCTGCCTCAGTTGTTGCATCTCTCGTCCCGCTTTGGTGCTGCGCAACACATACTGCTGTCTTCGTTTTATCTCTTGATTCAACTGCTCCCTCAGCAAAGTGATCTGCAAAAAACCCAACTGATACTCCCTCCGCCTGGACTCCGCTCATAATCACCTGGTTCTCCAGCCTCGCGACCTGTTGCCTGTGGCTCTGCTCTCGCGCCTCCAGCAACCTCTCGGCTTGCAACTGCGCGGCTCTGTACCTCTCGATCTCGGCCCTGTCAAACTTGGCGTCCAATCCCGGCCTTTGGCTCCTCAGCCTGATAAGTTCGGACTCCTTTTCCGACAGTTCCGCTTCGAGATGTGAGATTTTGTGGCGCAATTCTCGGTTCTCCTGCTCGTATCGTTCTAGTTCTGTGACGCCGGAATCGCTTTCGTATTTTTCGGGCCTTTCGTACGACTTGCTCCTCGTGGAAGCTTTGGCAACTGATCGCTCGAGGTTGCGTTTTTCCGCTTCGAGCTGTCTGACTTTGTTGCTTAACGAATCGACCTTACCTCTGAGCTCGCTTCTATCTCTTTGCACCGTTTGCAACTGCCTGTTCAGTTCTTCTTCTTGGTGGGAACCGATGGCGCTCTCTGCTGGCCATTGGGCCAAGCGGAGCTGAGATTCGAGGCCCGACCGCTGCACTTCGTTATTCGCCAGTTCGTTGTTTAATCTGGACACTTGGTCTTGCAGTATTTGGTTGTTTCTTCTCATCTCGGCTAGATTTTGCTGAGTACTCTCCAGTCGCTCCACCACGACGCGACGCTCATTCTCACAGTTTGCAAGAGACTTTTGTAGCTAAAAGTAGAGGGTAGTAGCTAAAAGTACTTGTAAGTGTCAAAACACAAACTTGTTTCAACTTCTCGGCTCCAGTTTGTGACGAAGACGTGGTTTCCATCAGAGACCTCTGGAGACTTTGAATTTCGGATCTCAACTCACTTTCACTAGTTGACGCTTTCTCCAGCGACAAATTCAGTTGGTCTATGGTCGACTTGAGCGAAATACATCTCTCTTCAAGACTTGCCAACGTTCGACTTTGATGATCGCATTTTTCTTGCAATTTCTGTACAATAAGATAAGATATGAAAACAATGCTAATTGTAAGATAATTTTTACCTGAATCGTTGCATCTTTCTCTTGCAACATCATCTGCAATCTTTGCAGATCGCCTTCGGTGGACATTCTTTGAAGTTCAAGCTTGGTGGATCTGCTTTCTGTTCTGCTCAACTCTTCTTGCAGGCCTCTCTTTTCTGCTTCGAGCCGTGACAAGGCCAACTTCAATTTATCTATTTTATCCTAAAGACGATATCTTTTTAATTGCTTTTACACTAGCGAAAAATAATGACGCACCTCATACTGTAGCTTTTCTTCATTGCCGCTGCTAACAGACAACTCGAGCGAGACAATTTTGTCCCTCATGTGTTGGTTTTCTTCGGTTTTTTTATGTAGGGCGGCAGTCTGCAACAAATTATTGCTAAAATACGAACATTTGAACAGAAATTCGAACCTGCGACTGCAGCTCGACAGTTCTTTGACTCAACTTCGCTTCCAGTCCCCCCTTCTCGTCTTGCAGATTTCTCAGACTCTGCAGCACTTTGTTTAGTTTGCTGTCGCCTTTGCTTTGACTTTCGTGCGATTCTTGCAACTGTTTTTTCATTGTAGCTATTTGAGTTTTGTAATCATCCTAAAATAAACCGAATGCAAACTTTTCGAATTAAGCTTTAAACACAAATACCCGTTCGCGTTCTATCTGAGCCACTTGTTGCATCAAATTCCGAACTCCTTTACGCACGATTTCTGGATCAACATCAATTACACCATCTCTTCCATCATCGTGGCCTGCATCGTTGCAAAAAATGTATTAAAAATAAACTTTTCAAAATAAATAAACAACCGCTAAAGTGACTCAAGTAATTAGATAAGTGTTTTATTACGATAACGTTTTCCTGCTGATAACATTCAGCTTTTATAATTTCTTATCAAGTCGGTCAGTAAACTAAACGTAATAAATGTACCTCTCGCTGGACTCCATCGCCTCGAAGGACTCAACAATCTGTAAGGCATATTCACTGATCCATCCAACTGCACTCCAGCAATTCGTCGCAAGGTCGAGACAACGCTGAAGAGTTTTTGCTCGACGTCTCTTTTAGACGCTTCTAACTGAGCCAGCTGGGCCTCTAAAGCCCGGATGCGACCTTCAGCACCTCCCAATTTCGCCTAATGACACAAAGAGATAACGAGGAGAGAGAAATTGCGATTTTACTCACTTTTAACTCTTGAATTTGTTGAGTGGCATCCACCAAACAAACTTCCAAGTTGTGCTTCTGGTCTTCCAGTCGTTTTTCTCTAGCTCTGCTGTCTTCCAGATGCACCAACAAATCTTGCTCGCGAGCATGCCACTGTTCTTCTAGCTGACCGCTGTGCGACCTCGTTCTGCTCAGTTCTTGTCTGGTTTGTTCTAAATTGCGGTCCAATTCGGCCATCTGCAATCAGCGATGTTGTTGAGGGTTTTAGAAAATTGTGATAGTTTTACTTGTTTTTTGAGCTGGTGTATCTCTTGGTGGGCGCGCTCGCGCTCTTCGACTTCGTTCAGGAGGCGTGCTTGCAGTTCTTTTTCTTCAGCCTGCTGCTGGGTGTTGGCAGCCTGACTTCTCTGCAGTTCTTCATAGATACTTTGTGCCTTGTGGTCCGACTGAAGCTGTTCTTTTTCTAGATCTCGTATCTGATTTTGGAGGCGATTCTTTTCATTTTCGATGGAAAGTTTGATGTCTTCTAGACCTTAACAATGAACACTCGGTATAATGTTTGATTTGGTGAGGGCAAGGTGGACTTACTTGTAATTTTTTGGAAGGCTTCCTCTAGCTGCCTGCTTTGCTCCCTTTTTTCGCCCTCGATCTTCTTGACATGATCACGAAGCTCTTTGTTGGTGTTGTGATATTTCTCTTTTTCGAAATTGCAATCGGCCAACAATCTTCTGATGTCGGTGATTTCTTTTCTGAGACTTTCAGAATTATTCTCGGCTAAAATCATACTTTCAGATGCCATTCACCTCAAAAAATGTCTAATGTGTACCTTCTTTGAGCTTCCTGATAGTCTCGTGGAGTTGGTTGTTAATACTTTCACTTTTATCTTCGCTTAGGTGTAGTTGCACTTTAAGATTCTCCAATTCCGTTTGCAAAGTATCACGTTCGATTTTAGTTTCTTCGATTTTCTGTTCCAACTTGATCCTTTCTTCTTCGGCTCGCGTTTTGTTCTCTTCCAATTTCGCCCTGCACTTGTTCAATTCTTCTTTGAGCTGATTGATGTTGGAGCGATCTTTTTCGAAACGACCATTGGCTTCTCTTTTCAGACGCTCTAATGTCTCTCTTTCGTTCTCCAACTCTCTTCGCGCAGCATCCAGACGGTCCTGCAGCGCTTGTTGATCATGATGCGCTTCGTGGTAACAAGATCCGTTTAATTATATCGTATTTGCGGATTTATTTAACATTTTTTATCAACTTTTAGGCCGAATTGAGAGAGCAAATATGTACTGACGCTTTAAAATAATAAAAATATTATATTATTTATGCGAGGTAAATTTAGAAACAAGTCATTTCCCAAAACACGAGGATGATATCATGCTAATGGAGCTATTTTAATCAATGAAATCAGCACGTTATTTAGACTACTCTTTAAAAATAAATTTAGAAGATCAAAATCAATATTGCATTTTTCGCTCAGATACGCGACATTCTTTTCATCTAAAATGAAATTTCATCAAAACGAGTGCACAGAGACATGGCGAACATATTAATTTTTTTTTTTTAAGAAATTATGAATGAACTGAAACATTCGAAGAATTTGAAAAATGTTAATGCGAAATACTTAATTCTTATTCAAATTTTAATTGGCGGCTCATTTAAATAACTTGTTTTTTGGGAGATACTGTTATATGATACGTATACAGGATGTACATAAAAAAAGAGATATATCTCATTTCAATAACAAATCACCTGTTGGAAATATAAATTTTAACAGACAGAGTGGATGAACCTTTATTTAATTAAACAAAAAAATTACCAATGAGCAAGGCATTTTGCTTGTCATTTTCGGCCCTCAGCATCAACTCTTCGTGTTGCTGGACCAAATTTTCCACGTGGTTCTGCAACGCTTCGATCCTGTCTACAAGCTGCTGAATCTCTGCATCTTTGTCGTTGGTAAGCTGATGCAACGACTGCTGCAAGCGTTTCTCCAAAGTGCTTCTGATTTTTTCGCGTTCGTCAGTCAATTTTTTGATGTTGTCGTCATTTTGCATCTTTAATTTCTCGATCGTTTGTTTAAATTCCGTTTCTTTATTGCCCGATTGCTGCGTCAGACTATTTTTGACTTCGACGCATCGTTTTTCTGACCTTTCTAGGTCTTTGGTCAAGCGAGATATTTGCGCCTTGAGTTGCTCTTGCTTCACCAACAGCTCTTGTTGTTCGCCCTCCAACTGGAACTTTTTGGCCTCCGATGCCTCCAAGTTGGTCTGGGTGTCGAAAAGCACCGCTTCCAATGCTTCTTTTTCGGAGCGGATCGCTGCGAGTTGTTCTTGGATTCTTTGCATTTCTTTGTCCATGGCGTCTATCGTACACTGCAATCATGAATTTAGAATTATTTCTCTTTACTGTTTTAACTGTAACTTTACCTGTTTTTCTTCACATTCTCTCACTAAATCTTCTAGATTTCTGTTGACTCTTGCGTTAGTCTCGTTGGCTTGTTCTAATTTCTGCCTGACTCTCACCAGTTCATCGTTTATAGAGTCTCTTTTGCGTCCGAGTACTGTCAGTTGATTGCTGAGGTCGTTTCTCTCTCTTGTAACTTGACTTAATTCCATTTCAATCTTCCCTTTGTCAATTTCGAGAAATTTGCATTTTTCAGAGAGGGACACTTTATCAGATTCCAAGTCTAATCTTTGCTGTTCCGCTTGCAGCAATTCCTTGCGCAATGACTGTATGTCATTTTGTTGATCGTTACATTGTAACTGTAGCGCCAGTTTTTCATCTTCCACCTGAAATTGTTCTATTAAATAATGAAAAATTTGCTAATAGAATGAGTCACAACCTTCTTCAGATCATCCAACAATTTCTTTTTGTCACTTTCCAGGTTTGCTGCAATGTTTTCTTTCTTCATTAAAGAATCATGTACATTAGATCTTTCTCCTAGAATTCTTTCCAGTTCTAACTCACAATCACCTAGAACACAAAAATATCGAATTAGATGAGTTTTTTCTTGCAGATTAAGAGGAAAAAATGAATTCGGTATGTAACGACCTGCCTTTTGATTTCTCTAGATTGCTGATGAGGTTGTCAGCTTCCGCTTTTTGCTGTTCGAGCATGTCATGCGACAGATACAGTTTATGTAATTCTTCACGCACTGTCAATAGTTCTTCTCTTATGCGACTGCATCTATCTTCTTCGCCTCGAAGACTAATCTCCCTAAGACTAGCCTCCTGATTGAGTCGTTCGATTTCGGTCTGGAGGAATATCTTCTCGTCGTGTAAAGTATCGACTTCTTTCTGCAGTTTGTTGTTGCTTTTCTGCAGTTTGTCGTAATCAGCATTTAACGCCTCCACCATAGCATTGATTTCAATCCTATGGCGGTCTAACGCATTCTTTTCGATTTTCAAAGAATCCAGAGATTTCTGTAGAATGTCTCTGTCCTGAGTGAGTTGCGAACACTGTGAGCGACTAGCATCGAGCTGTACCACAAGTTCTTTAACCCGATTTTCCAGACTAGATGCGTTCTCTTCAGAATTATCCAACTGTTTACGAACTAACAAAAGTTGCTCCCTATTAGACTGGAGTTTCACCTGAAATCACAACCGCCAGAATTAACATTTGCCAAACCGGCTCAAGATGTCAATAACCTGTAGTTCATGTATCATAGACTGATATTTATGTAAAGCCGCTTGTACTGCTGATATGGTGCTTTCAGCAAAAGCTGCTGGAGAAGTCATGCTACGCATTAAGCCTCTTTTTGGCGATCTAAACATTGTAACTTTATTTGAATCATTAATTACAAATTTTAAAATCATACTTCTGGGGCACAGGTGTGGAAGCACTAAGGTGGACATGTGTGGTTGGGATTATTTCAGGATCTTTGGTTTCGGCGTCTTGTATCAGAGCATGCGCGATATCGCGGAGCGCTCCCTGAAGAATATCGATTTCTTCCTGCATCTTCATCACCTGAGAAACGTCATGTTCAGCTTCTGCACATCTCTCTTCCTGAATACAAAAGACAATTTAACACTTCACCAAAACCGCAAACCCTTTATTACCAATGTCTGCATGTCTTTCAGAAGCTGCTGAATTCGTTCTTCTTTCAGTTTTACTTCGGTCTGATTACTGTCTTGTTGCATTTTTAACGACTCTAATTGGTGTTTTAAATCAGCAGTTTCTTGTTGCTGGAGATATCGGTCTTTGCCCTGTAAATATCGACAATTATAGATATTTTGCACAAAAAAAGAAGGTTCTTACGCCGAGTATAGATTCTGTGAAGATGTTGGTATCCATTCTGCAACAAGCCGTCATCATTTCTTTTGCTACATTGCCGATTTCAGTTTTCAGTTTATTCAAATCTCTTTCAGTCGTCGATTGGACATCCATAAACAAGCGCTTAACACTCACTACATCTCTCCAGAGATTCAAGAGTCGATTGTGTTCTGTGCTGTAATAATCGTTAAAGGCTTGCTCTTCGTCCTTCCATTCGTCTTCTTTAATAATCATCTCCTCTCTGAGTGCTTCCCAGTCGTTGGTTAATTTTTGTAAATCTGCCGTCAGACTTTCATTGGTGTTGTGTGATTCTTCCAGTTGTTCTCGCAACGTAACGTTAAGTTGCATGAGTTTTTCGTTTCTGCAAAAGAAGAATTAGCCCCGTCCTCATCTGGCTGTGAAATATTACTTTCGCTTCTCTTCATCTAACCGACGAAGTGCCGTATCGATGTCGGTGATTCTTTCTTCGCGCACTTCTCGCAAATGCTGTTGAGCTTGTTCCAGAGCCGAGCTTGGAGGTACTGTCGGTACGTGAGACGGTTTTAATGGCGGCTGATCTGAATACTTGGGGTTCTCCAACATCTGAGCTTCCAAATCCGCGCATCGCTGTTTATATTGCAGTACCTAGCATAAGAAGGATACGTGAAATATTTCTCACTTGAGGAACTCCTCAAGTTCGTGCATCAACTAGAAAGAGTGCAACAACAGTTTTCTGGAATTTAAACGAGCTGAAGTATGAGAAATAAAAGCGACCGAGTGTGGGGAACGTCCCTAACCTTGGCTTGCAGACGGCTGACCAAAGCGGCTTGATCTTGCTGCGCTTGTCTGTAAGCGTCCAAGCGTCTTCGATAGATGGACGCCTCTTCCTGAAGACGCTGCCGAAGATCCACGTTCTGTCTTGACATGGAGTCGTCATCGCTGCTTCCACCGCCGTCTCCTCTTAAGCGACCACCATCTGTCCTGCTTCCACTTGCACCACTGGACTACAAATAAAGATTTTGAAAAATTTTCAGTTTTTTTCGAAAATGGCGTTGTAAACGCTCGACCTCTGAATTTTATTAGCTTCTGAACTTTGCCCGATTTCCTAGAAATCGTTATTCAGTTACCGCTAAAGAGATAAGAATAATGCGTCTGTTTTTGCTCGCTCCTTAAACAACAATAATACTCCACTTAACCACTTGAGATAAAGGAGAAATATTTCCTGGAATAAATATACTCACATCGGTTCTAGACTTTGGTCTGTAAACTGGAGGTCTGCGCCGATCTCCCAGGTTCATCTTCGGTGGTTCAACTTTCTTTACAGGTGGCTGTAACAAAATTATTACAATTTTTTTCCGTAATTGGTCACTCCATTAACAGTAATAATGATCTCAGAGGGTACAAAAATACGCGTGATCTTTGGACAGGAATGTCGATAATGATCATTTAATTACGACTATCAACCAATTTGTAATAAAAATAATCACTCAAACATTTAATAAGTACAAATTTCAGGATTTTGTAAAAATTAAGCAAAGGCGCTATGACTCAAGGTTAGTAACCTACAAATCATGCGTGTGGATTTAAGAAACTGGGAGGAACAGCGACAGAAATTTCAGGAAGGGTTTTCTGTACCTGGCAGAGTCATTTGCGTGTTTTCGAAACTCGGCAAGCGTATCTTTAGGGAAAAGACGTTTCAGGAATTCACTAAATTATGCGTTTTATTCACACTGGAAAATGCGGACGATGAAAAAATTGCATTTATCCATATCTTATATTTTAATAACTTATTACATAATATGCAGAGGTAATGCTAATCAATAATAAATTAACCAAATGACCTAGCATTAATTAATAATTATTTACGCAAATTCAGGAATCAACACAGTAACTCAACTTAGATAAATTCAGGAATGCGGTTTGCACTGACTTTAACCTCTCGCCCATTACAAATTATTCAGAAAATTTCAGTGGTCGTGGAGTTACTTCCTTGTCGGAACCTTCGTTGGATAAATAAATCGAAATTATTACACGAGAAGGTATAAATACTTCCCAAAGATGCGACTTTGGGCAATTTTTCGATAATCATGTTCTGTGTAGTCAAATACACCATTACCATTTCAACCAGCATGGACACGATGGCATACGTGACTGGAGGTTGTGATTTTAACTGTCAATTTCCTTGGTTTACAGAAAATCTAGATTTTATTTATTACAAGAATAATTCGGTGTATTTTCACTTTATTATCTTTGATTTATGAAAAGTTGTTTCAAAATCGTTAATTAACATTATCATGCGCTTTATCAATCTCAATATAATCGAAATTATTAAATTACATGTACCAATTTAGGTTGTGCAGAAAATGGTCGCGTGATAGTCAATTCCAAATTCCTCATTAAAGTATTTTTTAGTTACTTAATAAATATGTTTACAGAAATTATTTCCAACTGATTAATGCAAAATAAACAAACGAAAGACATAACATGTTCCCGAAATATGTCATTTATCTACCTTCAAAAATGAAAAATCAAAATAAACAAATTTGTTCTTAAATCAAAACAAGTTAACGCCTATTTTCCAAATTGTATTAAAATTCTCTCAGATGCTCCACCATTTTCATTATAACTTGACCTGGAAACAATCTAGTTCCAAAAAGAGAGAAATTAACAATTCCGTTCTATAAACAAATAAAGTCTACAGAGTATTGCTTGGAAAGAGATAAACTTTTTTAAGTTCGACGTGACTTGAAACGAGTACAACATGGAGTTCTACAAAGTGGACTTTGGTCGTCTGCATGTTTCATTTATAGACTTGTGTCTTCCAAGGATTTCCGAACACAAATCGAACTCTCGACTAATACCAACAATGTAAACAACACGTTTGACTACAGAGAAATAATTTTAAAAATTTTATCGATTTAAAAAACACACCAATCACGCCTTAAGAAATCCAAATCGAACATTTCGCCACCGAAGACCGTGTTAAAGACAATAAAAAATACGAAGAAGCAGACAAAATATAAATATTTATTATTAATCACCCGAATTGTAACTAACTGGGTTAATGTTGCGCTATCAGACATGGAGCTTTCCTTGGAAGTAATTGGAAAATTTTGATAAAGATGTGTCTACGTGCATCCGGATGCGTGGCACACGTCAATTTTTGTTGATTCAAGTAAACAAAGATAATTAAGCATTATATCGATAAATAACAATTAGCCTAGTTAATTGGTGGGTAATAATTATTGATCAAGCTTTTTTACTTCCCTCACGACAACGGTGTAACTGCAGCGGTTTCAAGGATTTTACAATCATGGCAGAATAACCAGCTTTTTTCTTTATACGTATCTACAGCAATTAGGTATTTTAGGTAGGCTGTTACAGTTATTACAAATTCGAGATTTACTTAATTTTCAAACCTAATTAACAATTTGCTGTTTAAACTAATTACCATTGCTAAAAACTTAATAGCTCTATGATAGAACCAGATAGATTTAGTTAAAAAAAAAATTGAAAAGGTATTCCGTTGCACTAATTGTTAAGGTATTTTTTCAATTGTTACATGAATTTCAGGAATGGCATCAATGAAAAGTTAGTTTCGTACAAAATGGAGAAATTATTTTTTTATGGTCAATACGCATCAACTATTTATGCGATAAAGTGGCCATTACACGATAAAAACCCTAGATGAGACTAATTCTTGGTACTATCACCAAGGTTCCATGGTGTAATGGTTAGCACTCTGGACTTTGAATCCAGCGATCCGAGTTCAAATCTCGGTGGAACCTCACTTTTACTGAAGACCAAAGATCTCTATCAAAGCAGCAAAGAGCAACTTCTAACGAACAATAACTTTTGATAAGAAGCATCTCATTGTACATAAGCTTCCGTATGTTTGGCGAACGCATTTTTAATGTATAACAAATATAAACAAGATTTTTGTTTTGTTCTTGTAAATTTGAAATTGAAAAAATAAACAATGGATGTTATGGGAATTTTTAAAATAATTTGAATTCGCTTTAAGAAAAGATCTTTCACTAAGGCTCCAACAAGTGTTACTTTTAGAATTAAAATTTCGGTATATAGATTGCAAACCTACTAAAAATCATTTATAGCATATCTAATCATAAAATGTCTGTTATAAGGTAAAAAATCTTGAAGAAATTAATTTGAAATTTGAAGAAACTAATTTTTGTTGCCTTCAATAAGGTTCCATGGTGTAACGGTTAGCACTCTGGACTTTGAATCCAGCGATCCGAGTTCAAATCTCGGTGGAACCTGAGTTTTTTCAAAAATTTTACAATAAACTAAGAATTTGTGAATGATAAACTAAATAACAGAAAGGTTTTTTATTTTATAACGAAAAATTATTCCAGTGCACTTACTTGATAAAATAAAACGTTCTCAAAATAGTGGACAAACTTGACAAATGCTGGTCATATTATCGCCTTGAAACAGTTATAATAAAAGAACAAAATGATGGTACCTGCATGTATTTTAAGTGACTTTATTAAAATCAGCTGCCTATTATATCTTCTTGAAATGTACAAATGACCACGTAATCCTGCAAATCCTGCAATATTAGTAACACCGGAGTGTATTGTGCAAGTAAAATTTCTTAATTTTCAGATATCGTATCTTGGAAATAACACAAAACGGAAAACATAAACAAATCGAAAACATTTCTGATTCAAATATCACTCAGTCGTGAGCAAAAAAACGAAATGTTTGCATACCTTAACTGTTTGCACAGTTTACACTACACAAGCAGTGGCGGAGTTTTCTCGTGTCAGTGTCTCAAAATATGCACGTCGTTTACTAAACCACTAGTCAAAAAAAACGAGAATAGCAAAAACATAAACTAAAAAATGATGAAAAGCCCTCTGTGAAAACATTCCAAATAAGAGCGGTGTCCTCTAAACGAGCGTGCTTTTCGCGGGTTTCCTCACTTACTCTTGGCATTTCCGGTTCTGAAGTGTTTTCAGCAGGAAGCGGTGGTCGCGGAGGCGGCGGAGACGCGTCACGTTTGTGAGTTCGCGACGTTGTGCGAGCGTCGAGGGGCAACGATTCCCATGAAGGTACGTAAATCGGCGCGCGGGACCCCACCGGAAGATACGGAAACATCCCCCTCCTCCGAACGGAAAAACAAACCTATCATGACGTTTTAAGAGCTTTCAATGAGTGTCGCCGTTAAGGATGGTTGACTTAAGAAAGACTCAATCATTCAAACTGTCACACCTTTTAATGGCGGCACCTCGAAGTACTCATGCTAAAGTTATGAAATTTCGGAATTATTCCCAAATGAAAGGCTGTAACTCCCTTAGAAGGCGTCTTAGCGAACAACAGTGTATAAAAAAAACCTCTTATGTTCTATCATCTCCCCAAGCATTGACACAACTGAAATTGACAAAATTTTTGAAATTTTTGGAATGGCAAGGTCCTCGGTTTAACTGCTTTTTCTTAAATTCTTTTTTAATAACGACTAATATCACTTGTATTAACTGTTTTTGCCTGTCAACGTCTCCTTTACATTACATAAAATATGCATTAAGTCGTACAATTGGAATCAAAGTTTTCTCTTACAATATTACTCAACACATGCTATCGCCTAGATTGGTGTACCTACAGTTTGCTGCAGAAAGCACGTCATTAATTTTGTCGCAGACTGCAGGTTTAGCCGTTGAATAATCTTGCTGTCGCGTTTGTTGGTAAATAAAATTGACGGCAATAAAAGAAAATTTTGATTGGGAATTTTACGACAACAAACAACTGTTGACTGGTTCACCCGTTCAGTGGATCTTCCACCTATAAACATTTCATGACGGTGTCTATTTTCGTCCATAAGCGTGATCAAACCGAATAAATCAGACAAATTGAAAGGGTTTGATCCATAAGAAACTAAAATAGGTCTGCCCCATTTAACTCGGCGGAAAATGAAACCGAAGATGACTTAAATAGAATAATTTGCATAAACGACGGCGAGTACTTGCTCGAATGCGTTTATTGCATGGAAGTTCTGTTAAATCACAAAAATTCACTTCGTACAATGGTCTCGAGTCACGGACGTCTTTAACCCGAAAGTAAACTGTTCACACTGGAGTAGTCAAGGTGTGAATTTTCTGTTGACTATAATGTAAGTCATTTATTATTAGCCACTGACAGGTCAAAGGAACAAAGATATCGCACCAATCGATTTGTTTTGTCAAAATATGGACAGATACATACACACAATATGCGTTTTCTGTCTCTACTCGAACATTTCAAAAAAATATTGCTGCTAAAAAAATCGTAATATTAAACTAAGTATAGATATTAATGAATAATATATTGCGAAATTTATCTCTGGTTTACATAATTTATGTTCTTTACTGAGAAATGAGCAGAATGGAATTTAAAAACATAAATAAGCGGGATCATTTTTGAACTTTTTTGACGGCCACAAGTTCCAGTAATTATAGTAAAAAATGGTGGATTTTCCTCAATTTTGAAACGAATTGTCCGTCTCGGTCTCTAGTACCCATTGTTACATTAACTTTGTTATTTCATTGAGTACAAAATAATACTTACATTGATTAGCAGCATAGGGTTAAAGGCGCTAAAGTGATATCTAGGGGTCAGATTTTTTTTCACAATAACACGATGTAAAAGCATTGTTCATTTATAAAATTAACCGATATACAACGGAATTAAATTTTTGAGTTTATTTTAAAAAGTTTGGCTCCTTTTAAATAATTTCTGATCATCGAGTGTTATCGATTAAACAAAAATTGTCTTCATTTTTTCTTTAATTTACCAAGAAACCGCTCTCGAGCTATTTTTAAGTTATTTGTTATTATTTTTAAAACATAAGTAATCTGTTTACAATGAATTGTCGCCTTCTACGCTGTCTCAAGTATGTTGTAAAGGAGAGATATTCGACTTGTTGGAGGCACACTTTGTTTCAAAATGAAAAAAAAGAACTTAAAATTAAATAATATCACATGTATTTATGAACCGTCTCAAGGTTACCTACAAACGACTTTCTTATAGATAAGCTCTATATTTTAACGAACATTTTTAAGTTGTTCAATTCTAGGATTATGATGAATCAGAATTTAATTCTTAAGCTCTTACTTTACTCTCCTCATGTGTTAACAAATCAATAACTAAAAATTGTTATTCTGAATAATTTACCTCGTATTCAGCTCGAAATACAAGGATTAACATTAGAAAGCTATATATTAAACAGCGAATATTTACCAGAAATTTTTTAAACAACCCAAAAGGTCAGCAGTCATCATCGAAAATGCCGAAAAATGAATTCCCAGTGAACCTTCAAAAACAGTTTAAGTAATTAAATCTGATTATTCACCGAATTCATTCTTTCAATTGGTTTTGTGGTTTATTTTTATTGACTCTACTCTGTAAGTAAACACACAAGAAAAAATCCAGTGGAGTAGAGTTAAGTCTTTATAAGCTTTACAGTTTTACGGAGTATGATTCTGAATGAAATGAATACTTCTCTCAGAAATGGTTCTTCTGATTTAACTTTATGTTATTATCTGATATTATTCCGGCATCAGGTCTAACAGTTCGTAAAATGTAATAAAATTTGGTATTTTACTCTTTGAAACACTCTCGGAATAGCGATCTTTCCAACAATAACATGTAAAGGAATTCTTTAAGTGTCACATGTAGATTTAGTCAAATTTGTTCACAGTTCTCATCATCATCAACTTTGAAATAAATAGCCGATTCATCTAACCACATTTTCAATTTGACAAATGGAATTTAATGGCTGTTTTTATCTCCATTACATCAAACATGAAAAAAAAAATGAACAAAAAACCACTAATTTATCACTCTGTTGACAAATTTTTTGTAATAAGACATATTATTTATGAGAATTACAGCTATAACAGATTAGGAAAAAAAAACCAAAACTATCCCCAAGTATAATAATGATAAACAACTTTTATTTAAATTTTTTTGATCATATTTTTTTTAACTTTTAGGATAGCAGTTTCAGCAACAAGTTACAATATGAAGTTGTTATGTAATACAAACTATATGGTCTGCATTCGTTCGACTATCTTATTAGGTAGCAATTAACGTTCATTAGCACCTAACGCTAACACAACTGATAGACATTTACTTAGATACAACAATAATTTAGATATTCCAAAAATACAACATTTTCACACGTCATTTGTTATCGACGATCTTATGAAATCAAGTTCAATGCACCGTTTTATAAACTTATCCTATCATCAGATTTACCAAAAAAAATCTAATATGTTATAAATTCTATCCCATAAATCTTCCATTTACTAAAACAAAATAAAAATAAATATCAATATTTTCGTCAATTATCATCGAATTATAAAACAAAACTGCAATTCTGAATTATTAGATCAGCAATTTTATGAATGAAACATGTCGTGCTCACACACAATTCGTGCAGGTATGACTTTAATAAAAGCAAGAAATGTACATAGGCATATATCGATAAAGCCTGAAAAGTTATTAAAAACAGACGAATTTAAAATTGAGATAGTCCTTCCACGAGCGCATATATTATATGCCTGATTATAATATTGTATGATATTAGGGAGCTGTGACTGGCACCATCGGCCCGGAACTCGTAATGGGGATGAACCACATATCGAACGCAGATTTATCCGAAGATAGGCAACACGGTTTCGGATTTCGACAATCATTAGAGGCTGCTTGTCCGACGAAAAAAATCCAAAATTTGCCAAATCCGACTTATTCCAGATCGCAAGAGATGATAAATTTTGTAACGTTTTCGAAAAAGCCAAAATTTGCACCAATCGGACTTATTCGAGATCGGACGAGAAGATAAGTTTTGTCATGTTTTCAAAACACGTTCGAGATAACTGTCCCGAAACTGAGTAATGCTGTTTTCAGACGTCTGTTTACAGTCATTGTCTTATCAATGTACATTGTTCCATCCCGATATAAAAGCAAACTCACCGGTGAAGTGGTCCAGTGAACTTTACTTTGAATTCATGACGTGCGACCGTGAAAAAACTGAATATTAATTTCAGGAAAGTTTTAAATGACATTACAATTAGACTGGGGCAGCAGACACTTTCCTGTTCCACTTTAATGAGTACAAAGTTCAAAAGATTATGAAAAACATTTTCATTATTATTACCACACTTAACACAAAATTGCGCAGATAAGATCAGTCTACTGCAAAAATCCAATTATATAAATTTGAACCAACGATGGCATACTATTGCAAGTGATAAAAACAATTAAAAAAAGAAAGTCAATTTAGTGCGATTCACTCGACTTTTTGCCAAAATCTTGAACTTTTGCAACATGCCTCAAAGTTCTAGTGCACACTGTTTATGATGATTAGGTGCATGTATAACTACTAATTAGGTGAATGGGCACCCAAAATGAAGCATAAATTAAAAATGTTCGTTTACATATGAAACTGCACCATTTTTCAAATGAAAGAAAACTCTCTAGTTATGATATGTACAGTAGCGCCCAATATTCTGTCACCTTTTGGATTTTTCACAATATCACAATTTTGTATAAGTGCTTTGGAAACAAACAAATAAAACCGTGTTACTAATGTAATAATAAAATTTTTAAAAAAGAAAAATTTCTAAAATCATTAAATTGCTATTGATCAGTTTATTTTGCAGAAACAAAAGAAAAACGCATTCATAATTAAAAAAATTATACTTGTTAAAACACAATAATCCAATACTTTGTTGCAAAGCCCTTCACCTTGATAACCGCTTGACTTCTTCTGGGCATAGAGTCATAAATTTGTCGACTGCAGACATGAGTATCATCTGATGCCATGCTTCTCGCAATTGCTAGAATTTTTCAAAAGCATGGTTTATCAGTTTTTAAACGTCGATCTAACGACTCCCCAAGTTTCAATGGGATTCAAACCAAGTGTGTGGCTAGGCCATTAAATTAAGTCAAACTCAAAAAGGTGATAGAAATTTGGCCGCCACTGTAGATTTTCTTGTGGCTGTCTTCACGTAACAAAAATAGATCAGTTTTGGGTTAATTTTTGACACATCCGGATTCTTGGAATTTGTTCTCAATTCAATGATTGTTCTATTCGTTTCGATTCTTCCCCTATTACCTAAAAGTATTTTTAATTTAACAAATGACAATTTTATCGAATATATCTTGGAACACACTGTATATAAAAAGTTATATATGTTTACATGAACCTCTACAACCGTAGCTTTCTATTACTTTGTCACTGCTAATTCTCTTTTGATTTTTTTAAATTTTCGGCAGATGACACTCGATTTTTTAAAAATTTCACGTGTTGTTTTGTTAACGTATCGAAAAAATTGTATTTCATTCAAATTTGATTAAAGTCAAATTAAAAAAAAGATAAAACGAACATACCAGAGCATGTAAACTGCAATTTTTTTCAACAATTCCATCAACGATACACAACAATAACGTGCACATTTTTAGGTAAGTTCCAGTCGCCGAAAGCGAAATTTATCTTGAAAACGTGATTTTTACAAAAAACTCGTCTCATTATAATATTTTTTCCTACAAACGGACGGATTTCGTTGAATTTGCATACTTTGTACTTTACGATTATGAGGTTTGTCAGTTTCAAAATATGCAATTTCAACTACGTAATTGTTAAAAAAAGACTGTTGACCTTAACTGCATGGAATACATAAAAATAACTATTAAACAACATAATCTGATAATATGGCAATAATTAAAATGCATTGACACTTTAAATGTATAATTGGCTCAGTTTTTTTATCCAATTAATTCGAAGAAAACAGATTCGATATCTCAAAAGTTGCCCTCAACATTACATAAAAAATCACGTCCTGGTCATATGCTAGCCGGGTCTCATTAAATTAATTATTAAAATCATTGGAATTAATTTGTATAAACACATAAAGACGTTTTAATTAAAATTTTTTCCTCTTATGTGGACTTTGTGTTAACCATAAACCAAAACAGACTTCGTTACGATTCCGCTGGAATTTTTTATCTTAAAAAAATACCCGCCAAACTGTAAAAACTCGATTTCTTCAAATTACAGTTCAAGCACGTGAACTGGAGTGTAACCGTATAATTTAATAATAAAAAAATATTACTCCGATATATATTATCGAGTAAAATCCACTTGTCGCGATGTAGGGTAATTAGGTTCAATTAAGTTCTGGTGTCATCAATTAATTAAGAGTTATAACTGAGGAAAATTAATTGATTGACACTTCAGTATCAAAATGACAAATTCGTTATTCCAAGCACCATTTACATCCAGTTGACAATGTTCGCAACAGCGATTAAGTTAAATTGGCAGGAACTCAGACAAAATAAGATTTTTATTAAATCACATTGTGTCTGGATTTTTGTTCTTTCCATTCATCCAAGGTGAATGACTTTGAAAAAAAAATACCAACCAGCGGAAATAGAGATGGTGGCGAGAGGGTGCTAGGGGAGTCATGTCTGACCCCGATCCACTGCAGATTGCAATAATCTTTGAATGCTTCGACCTGAAGCTCATAGTCCAGATGTCTGTATGGGTCAACAAGAGCAGCCGTCGTCGAGTAGCGCCGTTAAATTGTTGACAATCATGCTGAAATAAAGGTTAAAAATTAGTCCAAGTTCCTGTATTAGACTTCGATGCAACAAACTGAAAAATCCAGTCGCGATAAAAATGACATGAATCGTATTTTCAGTATTAAACTGAACAACAATTTGATAAAAATGCGTATCAACGCATATAGAAAAAAATATAAATAAAAATATTGCAACAAAACGGGCGATAGGTAATCGCGGTTGCTGGAGCGTCAGTGTGTTGAAAATTAAATGCAAAATCATCAAATTCCGTCCGTACGTCGAATTCATCAACTGCTGCAGTCGAAAATCTTCGAGAAAATTATTTATTGCAGACAATCCGAGACATCGCCAAGCTGCTCGCGTGATATCGTGACAAGGAAACAATGAATTTTTTCTTCCCTAATAACGCTTCGTTCTTAATCTCCCGACATTTTTCCATATGCCTATCGACGATGGGTTATGCAATATTCCCCCCAGAGCTGAGTTTATGTCACATACATTACATAAGTTTCCGAACTGAGTCCCCAAGATTTATTTTTCGGCTAAAACATGTAATCTGCTACCTTCACGAGTCAGGGAGGCCCCAGCTATCAGAAGCGACTTACTAAACAACAGTAATCAGTTGACCCTTGCAAAGGTTGAGCAGTGCTGAGCCATCAAATACTGTAATAATCTCAGACAGAAAAAATACTTCCATATCTAATAAACCTTTTATTAAAGTAGCAAAAGTAAAAACCACAATATTATAATATTCATTGATACAATGGTACTAACGCATTATCCATGTATATAAAATGTGCACACCTGAAAAATTACAATTACAAAGTTCGGACAGTTAATGTAACATACATTTCGTATATACGTACGATATACAACATGAATAATAAATTTCTGGCGAATATAAACATGTAATATAATATTAATTTGTACATTCAAATATTAAATACAAACAGTGGCGTGCGCCACTTAAGATTGTTTATAAATAAACGAATGTTTATACCACAGAATTGAAAAATAAAATGCTGTTAAATAAATAGTTGGTGTCTTCACAACCACACGTCAACCACAACAATACTCAGGCTGTATTCTCTCTCCTAATGAGACAAAACGATTAGCGCACAGGAGTTGTCATCGGTCTAGGAAAACTATCCTGCCGCCTTTGCATGAAGCCAAGCATGTTCTTGAAGGGTAGCAACATATGGTAGTAGGCACAATATGGCAGCGGGTCCCAAATGGCGAACAGAGCCTCCCTCTTGTCAATAACTGTGCCGATCAGCCTGGTGACTGTCTCGATATTCGGGTTGCGAATCGTCGTCATGACGGTTTCGGGCATCCAGTATCTGCCATTTTCGTTGATCAGAGGCCCCGAATTTTGACGGCTGAAATGCTTGCATGGCTTCCACAACAGGCGGGGGTGGACGTTGGTGTAGCAGATGTAGGGGAGCGAAACCCCCACTCTGCTGCTCAGTGGTACTATGGTGCTGCTGTCTTTCGGCACCACGAATCGGAAGCTCACGTGGCCGGTTATGGGCCGGAGCAAGTTCAATTTGCCGAAAAAATTGGAAAGCCACGAGTTGATCTCTTTGTTTTCGATCGGTACCAATCCGTTGTTGTCTTTGTCCATTCGGCACGTGACGTTGGCTATGACTTGAGATTCTTTGACGGTGGTGCAGGTTAAGAAGTGGTCGCCTTCGACGTCTTGCACCACCACCCAAGGGCGCTGTTCGGTGATGTCGTTGGGTAGTTTCAAATCGCTTCTGGAAACCGGTAAAACAATCTTGGAACGTTCTCGCAGTCCGCTTGGACCCGCTGTTGTCATGATGTATCGACCCATGCGTATGGCGCCGGTGTCGTACAGCTGATAAACATCTTCCCTCGAGGTGATTGCGTGATAGACAGGAGTGGGTATGGAATATTTCTGACAACGTTTCAAAACCTCCAAAGTATCGTCTAGTGCCCAGACTTCCTTAATTCCAGGACAAAAACAACTGCAACCCAGGAGTTCTAGATGAGGTTTAGCAACAGCGTCGAAATAGGCCGACGTTGTCGAACTTACAGGGATGTAATAGACGGCCTGCTCTTTGTCGACGATCTCGCAAAGAGCCCTCACGTAATTCTGCTGTTGGTCGCTGGTCGGTTTCGGGACGGTGTAAAATTTGCTGACAGCAGTCGAAAAGCGCGTCAAAGCGAACAAGCCATCGATCTCACAGACGACCACTCTAGCTCCGGCAGAATAGAAGTTCCTAGCCAGATGGAGAGCTTGAATCGTGCTTCCCCCACTTATCAGCACCGTCCTCTTCTTGCGAGTTCTTTCGGAGCTTGGCGACAAGACAATCGACAACAAAATCTTAATAATCGTCAACGGCAGGCTGATCAGCTGCGTGAAAAACCAGACCCACATGGATATCCACAGCATGGGCAAGGCGAAGATCAACTGCCTCCATGTCTGGGGCAAAAGCCCCAGAATGACGGCCTTCGCGATCCTCAAGAGAAAGCACGGATACCAGCCGATGATGGCGGCCAAGGCGGAGAAAGACTCGTCTTCTTCCCTCTGGTTCAAAACCGGGCTCTGACTGCGAGAATCGCGACAGTCCGAACGTATGACGAAGGGCTCTTGGATGACCGTCCCGGCCGAAGACGCCCTCCGGATCCTTCTCCTTCGCAGAGTGTTGTCTGGTGATGTCGAAATCGGCGACAGGGAGTTGGGGGAGCTCGGGCTCTGGAAGCCGGAACTGCTGCTGATGCTTCCGGCGTGGATGCTCTCGTTGCTTGGCCACACTCGAGACAGACTCTCCGAAGTACAAGTAGGCATCTTGATCGCACGAACACTTCAACACTGTCTCGCGTTTGCTCTGTACCACTATGGAGTCATTAATTTAATAAACGATTGCAAATGATCCACACATCTCTTATAAGCTTCATTTTGTACTCTGCCCCATGTACAAGTACCCCTTCCATTGACGCTGTAAGAATCACGTTCGTTCTATTGAGGTAGTCTTTTAATATACGACACTTATCACGAACACTCGTTGTCACTGCGATAACAGGCGCTCGTTACATTGTCAACAGTTCAATTTATGGTTCACCTTAACACTAAATTCAGCAGAACAGACGCAGTTAACTAATTAATTAACCTACTTATTTAACCGCAGGTACAACAAACAAATCACTTTTCTACGTATTACTAAATTTCAAAAATTATATTAAACGTTTCCAAATTCCAAATTTTGCCAAAATTACCAGATAAATATGTTTTTTTAATAAAGAAAAATACTTGGAAGTGGTAAAAAGGTTTATTACAAAACAAGAATATATTTCCAGCATCATGGTTCAGGCGGTTCCTCGCATTCGAAGTCGGCTTTATCATCACAAACTAACCCTTTGGGACAGTTTTGAAGTTGGCCCTTTGCAACTGTCTTATTTCCGCCAATATAGACGCAAATGTGAAATCGTGTTTGATCATAGCACACGAATGGTTTAGAGCTACATGAAACTTCTCTTGTGTCAAAGTTTTTGGTCTAAAAAATGTGTTGTTGGTAATTCCATTTAATTTTTAAACGAATTTTATAATGTGTACTTACAAGAATTGATAAAACAATGATTATATTGATGAAAAGTTTCATTATTAATCACAGAAGTTTAACTTGTTTATTAAATTTATTGCGAAAAATGTTTGGAATTTTTCGGTGTTCTAAGTACAGTTGGCTCGGTTCCCACCAGTTGATATTTTTAGAAAATTATCAAAAATAGTCCTGCAGTTGCATAGGATGAAATGTCACATAAGTTATAATTTACTTTAATGATTAAAAGTTACACCCTTAAAACAAACCATTCCTTACTGAAATAATAACCTATAATATGTCTTAGAGGTTTAGTTTTAGGTACAATTTCCAACGGACAGCAAATTCACAAAGTACTTTTAATGATGAGATGATGAATTCTTGGAAAGTGATATCAGTATTGTTGGTTCTTAAAATATTTTTAATAGAGTCAAGGTTCTTACTTTTTGTATGAGAAGAAAAAAATGTTACTTTTAAAAATTTGAAATATAACACAAAATGGGTCCCTTTTTCTGTAATTTTGTGGAATTAAGTAAAATTAAATTATTACAATATGAATACTACACAAATTATTTCTACAATAAACAAAAAAAAAAAAAAAAAATACATGTGTGAGTAAAAAGGGGCAGTTGCCTCTAAATGACAAATTTGACTTTGACATTTAGTGGCAACGCCAATTTGATTGAAAATGTGCAATATTTATCTGCTCTTTTGTTGATCATAGGCTATTTATCATAATTATTACCTGAAATTTACAACAACAAAATTGAAATTAAATTATTAATTATTAATTAATTAAATTTTATTATTATAATATTAATTAATTATTAAATTATTATTCAGAAATAAACCACATATTTTCAAATTTGAATTTGAAACGACCACTATGCGCATGTGCCACCACAAATGTGGATTGAGGAGTGATTGTGATTTATGGAGGCGAAAAAATGCAGTAACAAACGTTGCAAACAAAATTATTCGGTATGTGATAACAAACTGTTATTTTATTGCTCACCTGAACTAGAACTGTGAAACACCTTTCTAAATCTTTGCAACATTTCCAAATAAACACCAGTTTAACTTCACTGGCTCTTTCAGGTTACTTCAATACAAACAAAAGTGTGGTTGGTATTCCTGGAAATGCACCAAAGGAACTAAAAATGGATTCAAAAAACAATTTTGAAAATATCGACAAGTTGACGAGGATTAAAGTAGTTTGTTCACGAATTTACAAGAATCCGAAAGACATCAACAGCGTGAGGGAGTTGCAATTTTTAGTTAATAATTCATCACCGACAGTCGTAACAACTTTAGAACCCATTATATTTTCTGTATTTTTTCCAATTCTGACAGCTATTTCAGAGTCAAATACTAGGTAATTGTGTGCTAGAACAACATCAGTTAGTTTATAATTATGATTTTTAGTTACAAAACAGGAGAAAAGCAACAAATTGTGGATACATTCAAATCTTTATTTGATAAAATTGCTATTGACAAATTGCCACTCTTTTTTAACATATATGGATTCCTTCTGTATGAAATTTATGACCATAAGAATCACAAAGGTATTGAAAATCACTGTGTACAATAAAGCCACTGTTTTCTTTCAGTAATGGACATCAGTGAAGAATACAAGTTGAGTATTGTGGAATGCATGATATCGCTTGCAAAATGTTTGGACTCTTCTGTGGTTGAATCACTATATGTAAAAGAAAATGCTCCAAAGTTGTGTCAAATGATTTACGTTCTTCTGGATCTAGCAAAAATGGAACAATTCAAAACTCTGAGGTATTGCATATGTAACCTACTATTATGAGGTGTATTGTTGGTTGCATCACTCTTGAATTTTTTAATAGAATATCGGCAATAAATTGCATAATGGCATTGGCTCGTGTCCTGGACGACAACGACTTCAGCGACCTTGTAACAAGAAACCAAGTCGCCGAAGTCTTCCTATTTTTCCTGCCAGGAGTTGCAAGCCAGCTTAAATCTGTGGCATTAATCGATGAGAAATTCGGACACAAAATACCTTCTGTACGCGGAATCACCGCGCATTATTCACAAAATGATCCGATTGTTGTTATTAGGTCGCACTCGAAGCGTGGGGCAGAATAGTAACTTTACTGATGCAGGATTATCGCGCGTTCGATGAAAAATTAAGTGATACCAAACCGAATAAACTCAATAAGCACAAATGGAAGGACGACAATGAGTTGAAAGAGTACATACAGCAAGCGCAGCGGTCACCGGAGTGGTATAAAGACACCGACAGAAAACTGCAGCAGCTTCTCGTTGAATTTTCAAAGCTCACGCATCATTCCCATCCGAAAGTAAGGCTTGAGCTTGCGAATATGTCTGCGTTGCTTGTTGATAATTGCATTCAAACCATGCCGACATCCATCAGTCATTTAATTGATATTGTAATTATTTTATCAGAAGATAGCGATAGTACCGTTGCTAGCAAAAGCAAAATTATTATGGAAGGTTTGTCGCAAAAACTTACAAGTAACGAGTTGAAGTCTTTACTTGATAATTTAGAAGAAGGTTTCTATAATGTCATAGCGAGCATTCCAAGAAAGTTTAACGGAATTGGTAAATTAAAAATTGTTATTTTGCATTTTACAAAACGATGTAATTTTAGACGAAAGAGTAGTAGCCTTAAATTCATTGGTTGGTTATATCAGCCTCTTTGGTACACACAGCCTCACTAATGTGTTGTATTCAACAGTACATCTAAACAAACTGGTTTTAACGTTAATCCACATATCTGAATTTGACAAAAGTAGTATCAGTCTTCTAGAAGAGTATACTACAGTAGATTATGAGATGCACCAAGATTTTAGAATGGCTTGGAAAAAATTTCGCCATTTTAAAGAGGATTCCGTTCTTCATAAAATCGAAAGTGTTTGTCACGTATTAGCGAAATTTGGAGCATCCTGTATTATTAGCGACCTTCTTCTAGACATCATTGTCTCAGATTCGAATCAAAGAAAAGAAGCAATATTTCTCTTGAATGAAATAGTAGCAGGTTTAGAGACACGTGACCGAAATTTGACCACATTAAGAAACATCATAGCCACATATACCGATATCAATAATTGGTATTTACCGCTGTCAGTAGGTGTGGATGAAGATGGATATGAATACACCTTGAGTGACATACAAGATAACATCATACAAGTATGTCTTTTGGTGGAGGGGATTGGTAAAATTGCTTTAACCATCAACAAGGAATTTGAACAATTTATGCTAAAGACGTTGTATTTGGTTTTAGAAAGAGCAGGTGAGTTGCGTACGAAATTATTTAAAAAAAAATCACTTTCTGTACTTTAGGCAGCTCTCATCCTCTCATAAGAAGTGCAGGGTTGTCAGCTCTCTCAAATATAACCACAGCTTGTGGATACTCCAACATAACACATTTGATTAATAAAAATATCGACTACTTTTCCTTTCATATTGAGCGAAAATTGAAGAAAGCAAGTGGTAGAGGTGGGCTTAATGTTTTGGCAGTTGTAATGAGCTACAGTTCCATGGATGTGTTGCACCCGACGTGCGAAGTTATCAAAGAAGTAATTCACACTCTTGTAATTACCACAATTACAAAACCATATTTTTAGTTGCTGATGCGTACTTATGATAAACAAAGATCGAATCTCAATGACTATTTGTACGTCTTCAGAATGTTCATACAGTGCCTCCATAGATGGTTAAGCATTAAGGCAGATGAAGAACCATTCAAAACCAAACAGCAAAAGCAACAAGAAATTGAAGATTTTAAAGTGTCAAATATCGACGAAGATCTTGGCGAAGAGGATTTCTCTGATGACATCATGGGTAAAACTGCAGAAGAAATGTATGAAGAAGACCTGAAGAAAAGCAAGATGGAAGATGACGAACTACAAGGTATTGTCACTTGCTGTTGAGATAACTATTCTTTTTATTTATTTCCACAGAAGAGTACAAGAAACCAGAGCCTCCAGTACACATCAAACTAACCGTCGCTATTTTAACCCAAAGTCTGCATTGTCTCCCCTCCAAAAACCAATCGCGTAAGCTTCTGGTTTTGGAGATTTTAAAAGACGGATTACCAGTCCTCAAAGAATGGGAGGATGAATTGTTGCCGATCGTCCATCAGATATGGTCGCCGCTAGTTGCGAGATTCAAAGAGACGAGTGACCCTCTAATTATCAATTACAGTTTTCAATTGCTTGCGGTTTTGGCGAGATTATCGAAAGATTTCATTAGATCCCGGACTTCAAAGTGAGTATTTCAGCATAAACAGAGCGTCTCTAATTCTGTTAAAATTTCAGAGAGGTGTTGCCTGAAATATTAACAGTTCTGGATAAGCTGGCTCAGGAAAGTTACCTAAAAGATAAAGGTTCCGCCTACCGTTATAGTCAAAATTATAAATTACAACAAACAATTTTGGCGAAATTACCTTATGTCGTTACCGACTTGGACATGTTACAGGGTGATCTAGATAAAATTATGGCTGTTGTTTTCAAATACTTAAGCGATAAACAACCGGTACCATTACAGGTAATACTATCAGTTCACTTTCAATATACGAAACTAGATGTGATGAGTTTAGTAACTTTTGTGTTGTCAACGTTGTCCTTGTATAACTTTGGTGTCACATTTTACTGTTTTGCGTGTTAATTTGCGGTTAGTTTCTTAATTTGTCATTATTAGTTTGATGGACTTTGAGTCCATTGAAAATTGAGTTAAGTTTGAGTAAGAAAAATGCTTGTTTTGTGTTTCGTTTTAAACATTTAAATTCGTTAAATTCATTTTGCAAAAATTGATTGCAAATTGACAATATTTGACAAATTATTACTTCAAAAATTTTCTGATCATGCCAACATTATAAAAATAATGGTAAAAATAGGCAATAGTAACTGTAACAAAACATCTGAAAACCCTGTTGGTTACGTATATTGAAAGTAGTTCTCAAATTATCACTGTGTAAAGGTGAATGCTTTAATGTATCAAAAAAGTCATTATTACACCCCAACAAAATTTAAAATGTGATAATTTACGTTTTGTTTTCAGAGAGTTGCATTAGAATTCTTCGTCATATTGGAGAAATACGATCGAGGAGCTGCAGCAGAAAAGATCGGATCTCTGTCATCAGATAGTGCAGGTAATGAATTCGAAAAGAACATTGAGGAATTTCGGAATTCGGTAAGGAATCGTGAATAAATTCCTTCTTTATAAATATCTGTTTTATTTGTATTTTCCAATACAAAAAATTTAATTGCACACTTTTTAAAATTAAAATTATTCAGTAATCTGTACATAAGTGAACATTTTATACATTAATTATATGCTTTTACGCTTGAAGTTGAGTCCACCAATTAAATTCTAGAAGTACTTCATTAAAAGAATAAATTATACAGTCTTTAAACTAGTTCTTAAGGTAAATTTGTAATATGAAAGACCATATAAACATAAAATTAAAATAACTAAACATGAAACTCTTATGTAAAAATAATTTCATAAAATAACGTTAAAATGAAAATGTTATGTAAATAAAAGTGTAGATATTTAAAATACGCTGAATGATGTTACTGCAACACGTCATTAATAAAAACGAATGTAAAAGTTAAACTTCGGACGAATGTTGCATTACCATCATCGAAAAGAATCACAGGTTCTCTGACAGTTACCATTTTTCGCAAAAACTTAAAAATACATGCCAGTAAAACTTGGTTAAAAGAGACTAAAACCGCTAAAAGACCTAATTCTCAGTACTGACCGGCTCCCTGGCATGGTGAATCTGCACGTGTTTGTTATGGTTCGATTTGGTGGTGGAAGTCTTACCGCAAATATGGCAGGAGTAAGGCCTGAGCCCGCTGTGGATGCGCATATGGTCTTTGAGATAATAGGACCGATGAAAAGATTTCCCGCAAACTTTACAATTGAACATCTTCTCGTTCTCGTGCTCTTTCACGTGCCTCTGGCAGTTGTACTTGCGGATGAACTGCGCCCCGCAGTGGTTGCACGTGTAGGGGCGGATGCTCTTGTGGGAGTTCATGTGGGCCACGTAGTCCGACTCGCGGATGAAGGCCCCCTTGCACTGGTCGCACTTGAACGGCTTCGACACCCTCGAGGCGTGCGTCCACTTGTGCAGCTTCAGGTTCCACTTGGTGGTGAAGTCCTTGTTGCAGATCAGACACGCGAACGGCCTCTGGCCGCTGTGGTTGCGTATGTGCACCTCCAGCGAGGACTTCAAGTAGACCCCCTTGCAGATGGGGCACTCGACGTTTTCGGGGCTCTTGTGCCCCTTCGGAAGAAACCTGTCGTTATGTGCGCGTCTCATGTGACGGGTCAAACTCGACATGTGGATGAACTTCTCGTTGCAGTGCGTGCAGGACTTGGGCTTCGCGTCGTGGATCTCCTTGTGCCAGGCCAGTTTCTTTTTCGAATGGAAAATTTCCTTGCAGAAGCAGATGTAGTCTTTGACTTTCTTTTTCACGTTCAGGTGGTGTCTGTTTCGGTGCTGCACCAAGTTCGAATGCCGCCTGAACGTCTCGTCGCAGAGCGAACACTTTATCGGGGCCTCCCCCGTGTGGATGTTCCTGTGTTCGTCCAGCTTCTGCTTGGTCAAAAAAGACTTCTCGCAGACGTCGCACTTGTAGGGTTTGATCCCCAAATGGCGACGCATGTGGAGCTGGATGTTCTGCCTCCGGTAGAACAATCTGCCGCAGATTTTACATTCCAGAGGGTGTATCCTCAAATGTTCCGAAAATTTGTAATCGTTCGGGAACACTTCATCACAGGTCAAGCACTTGTGTCGAGTTTGTGACGTCACGTTGTGCACATTCAACTTGTGCTCCCTCAGAGCCTTCGCGTTCAAGAGGACGCAATCACAGATCGGACATACCGTCTTCAGTTCGACGGCCAGGCTGCTTTCGTCGCTCTTGACGCTCGCCACCGGCTCCTCCGCGCTCTGGACCTCCGCGCTCTCGCTCTCCAACGACGTCTCCATCTTCAACTTGTTGGTGAACACGTTGTCGAAGTTGTTCTCGTTTTCGGCCTTGTCCGACTTCAATTTTACAACCAACTTTTTCACTTTCTTCTTCCCGATCTCGGTCCCGATGCTGTTCGGCTTGCGCGCCTTTTCGGGATGCTTCTCCGCCTCGTGCTCCTTCCTGTCCTTCAGACAGGCGAACGCCTCCTCGCAAGAGGAGCATTTGAAATTGAGAGGGGGCCCCGTGAAGCTGACTATGGTGGGGGTGTCGTTGTCGTCGTTCTCCGGATAGCTCACGTGGGGCGGGATCCGGCTCTGCAGGGGGGGCACCTCGACGTCGGAGCTGTCGGACGCTTCCCAACTCTCCCGCGCCAGCAGGTCGTAGGAGGTGGACATGACCGAGCTGCCTTCGTTATACTGCACTCTGTTCCACGTGATGTCGCTCGACCCCCCTATGCTCTCCTGCCCGGACAGCTCGCCCCGCGGAGGCATTCTTTCATCAGCCCTGATGTTAACGTTGGAACTCTCCCTCGACATGCTCTCTTCCGCGTCTCGCTGATCGAGAAAATCATCCTTTGAGTTATCAATCATCCCCCCGATTGTCATTAACACTCCAGGTCTGTCAGGGGCACTACCTTCAAAATTTTCAACTTGAGAAATTATCTGACTAGTTGAAAAATCATTTATTTCATTAATTACCATGTGCATCCCGTCCATATCAACGAAATCTAAGTGATCGGTTGATTGTAAAATGTTTGAAGCGGTATAAATCGGATTGGACTGATCGTAATTCTGACCCAAATCCACAGAAGTGTAAGCGGGATTATTGTCCGCCTCGTTTATGAAATAAAAATCTGATTCCGACTGCTTCGAAGGCTCCACGTCTTCCAGCACGTCTTCATCTTGCAATACTGACGCCGGAGAAAGATTGTTGGTGTTCTGAGTCTGACACGCTTTGTTCAAGTCTGAATCGACCTTGAAACTCTTATCGGACCCTGCAGGCGATCTAGGCGACTCGTTTTCGTTTAAATTGTTGTAATTCTGCTCAACCTCGCCGCTTTCCGGACACTCTTGGAGATCTTCCATTTCGTACACTTCTAAATCGAGAGAATTATTCATCTGCTCCTGCAACTCGCAATCGTTTTTGATTGATTCCACGCAAACCGCTTTATCGGACGCGTTATTGGTGTCAGTCGAGATCTGCGGTTCTGAATTACTCTCTTCCGCTTCGTTCTCTGATTTTTTCTGCTGTTCTTGATCACTTTCGCTGGAAGAGTGATCAGTTGTGCTGCAATCTGTCTGCTCTGTCGCACTATCCGCAGTCGAAGTTGAGGGTGGCAACTCAAATGGAAGGGTGCGCATTGGAGATAGGCATGAGCCGCTCGACATAATAACCTGCTGCTGGTATATGTACGGCATCATTTGCGGGTTTAGGACTGTCGGAATGACGTACTGTTGAGATGGCGGGTTTACGTTTAGTACGTTTTGTTGGGGTGTTGTGGTGCTACTCATGCTTTGTTGGTAAATGAACAGATGGTTTCCCTGCAGTGGCGGAATGCTTGGAGGCATATTTACCAAATTACCTTGATTCCAAGATTGATTGACGATCGCCGTGTTTACTTGTGAACTAATGGAACTGCCCGCGTCAGACTGAGAAGAGTTTCCAATCTTTTGTACGTCGTCGGTTTCTGCCAACCGAACTAGAGCTTCAATCACCTTCTGCTTTGGATGGCTGCTCAGATGATTCTTCAGGGTTATGCCTGGTCTCAGATATAATGTACACACAGGACAAGATATGTTGTTTGCATCCATTCTGTTGCGGATTTTCGTTTGGTTTTTAGAGGTGTTTAGATAATGTGGGTTCTGAAGTTGCTCAGTTGTACACTCCTCTGACTAGGTTATTGATCTGTTATAACAAAATCAATGATGAGTATTCAAGATTGTACAAAATCAAAGGAATTAACGCGATTCGTTTCACAACGACTACAAATCGGCAAGCCAAATGAAGGAGTCTTAAAAATCGAACCTAAAGCCAGGACATTTTTTTTAATAAACAATAAAATCAAAACATTTCGCAGCGAACCAAAAATGCGACTTCAAACATCAGCACACGCTCACAACGCCTCTTACCTTCTATTGCTTAGAATTTCATCTTGAGGTGATATTAAAGCCACAAATGTGTTAAAAATTAAATTTCCAGCAACTTCTATTGTACAACAAGAAACTTCAGTCAGCCATCATGTTTGATTGACAAAGCAGCTGGGGAATTTCACGTTTCGGATAGTAATTGCGGGTTGGTACCTCCTGCCTGTGACATATACATATTTTGACATTTGACACTATTTGTTCATGTGACGTGTGTAATCGATCTTAAATGAATTAATTATCGGTAATTATTGTATAAAATAGTTTATATCTAAGACTGCAATGGCAAACATAACGAGTAAGTTGTTTGTTGTGAATTCTTCAAAAATTAACGATCGAATTGTTCTAGGTAACTTAGAAACACTGAGAATATGGAGGGAAAATAACGATAGAAAAAGTCGGGAAATTATAGAAATTTGGATAAACAATCTAGTGCTTAATATTCAGAAATTAGGCAAAGAAAGTACGATGACTGACCTTGTTTTTAATTGAGACTTTAAACATGTTTTTCCAGAACCACAGGTCTTGAAACAAGTATGTATAGCTGCGCTGGACTGTTATAACATGGGCATAGCTCGAAAATGCATTGAAGAACTGTACAGAGACTTCCCTAAAAGTTTAAGAGTGAAAAAATTAGAAGCCATGTACCTAGAAGCGGAAGAAAAGTATGAAGATGCAATCGAGATACTGGATGGCATCATAAAACATGATGAAACCAACAGTGGCGCGAGAAAACGAAAAATAGCAATACTCAAGGCGCAGAACAAGAATGCAGAAGCCATAAAAGAGCTCACAGATTATTTAAAAATGTATGCTCACATAATTCGGGGGAATTTAATAATTACTTTTCCTTTCAGATTTATGGCAGATTTTGAAGGTTGGCAAGAACTGAGCGAGCTGTATATTAACGAGCAGGATTTTAGTAAAGCAGCGTTTTGTGTGGAAGAATTGATCTTGCACAAGCCCCACAATCATTTACTGCATCAGCGCTATGCTGACATCAAGTACACTCAAGGAGGACTAGAAAATATAGAATTGGCACGCTCTTACTACTGTCAAGCACTCAAATTAAATCCTAAAAATATGAGAGCGCTCTATGGGTTATATCTGGTGAGTGTATTAATAACCAAATCTTTGATAATAACTATTATTAATGTAGGCAACCACAGCAATTACAACATCTCAGAAATGTTCATCTCAAAAGAAGAAAGAAGCCCAAAAGCTGTCAGAATGGGTGTTGGAACAAATTGAACAACAGTACAAAGATGTTAGCATTGATAATGTTGAAAAACGCCTTGAAGCACTTCAAATAAAAAATTGAATTTAGTACTATTTAGTCACATTTTTTTGTTACAGTTTGTTGTTAATATCATTAAGTCTTGTGTACTCTTTTTGTTGAGTAATTTATGAAATACACCACAATTGATGTAAAATTTGTATTACTGAGGGCATTAAAATTAACAGTTAAGTTGTACTAACTGTATTAAAACATTTCACTACAAATTGCCAATGTTTATGACCAGCTCCTTATATAACCTCTCTTATTAAAATCTTTCCAATCCGCATGAATGTAATAACCTTGCATTGTTGGCTCATGCAGGTGATCTTTTGGAGCATTATGATACAGAGGCTCCCCATAATAAGTTCCGACTTCCCACCCTTCCACGTTTGCCATCAGTTTAGCTTCTTCATCTCTATTCCTCCTGAGTTGTTTCAGATATTCACGATCTCTTTCAGCAAGTAACAGTGGGAATATAGCGAAACGTCCAGATCGCATCTCAATGTCTTCTTTATGTATCTTTTTACAAGTTAAATAATACAGATAGGCTGCTCCAGCAGTCATACCCAAATAGCCCCCGAATATGGCCCATCCTAGAATGTGAGGTTAAGTCGATTACATAACACTCAAAAACACACTTTACCGGAGAAATAGGTTTTTGCGGGCACTCTTTTAAAATTTATAGGCCGATAGCCCCCCGGCGGGGGCAAATCTTGCTTTTTTGCGCTAGCAGTTGCCATAAATATTGTTCTTCAGAATGAACGTCAGTTGTCAAAATCTCAACGTTAGCTCGCCCTCTGGGGACAGAATGTTGTTTTAACAAGAAAATAGTAGCGTTTCCTACACTTCGTGCACAATTGCAACTGCTTCAGAGTAGTATTTTTTTAAATAGCATCATAAAAAATAATTAGTTATAATCGTAGATTCAATGGAATACGAAAGATAAATTTAATAAGAATTATTGATGGCAAAATGTAAGATGATGAGGGTGTTTGAATTGTCCTTGTTAGATGGCACCACCATTGCCTCAAATATCCAATCACAAATCATGTGGCAGTGGACATATTTGTATGATTTGATAAGAAATTGTGATGGTGTCAAAACGTATTAGTGAAATTAATAATGATATAAAAATGAGTTGTGCAACCATCCGGGATTTGGAGTCAATTATTGAGATTAGAAGAAATTTGTTGAATTCTTGACCGGGATAACAACATGAGTTGAAATGAAGAAAGTTAAAAATTCCACAGATATTCATCAAAAACAGGGCCAAGAGCTATCTAAAAAGTTGTATCGGTACGTATCCTCATGAGTCATCGGCTTATTTGCTTAAAACTTTTTCCTTGTGGCGACTTGGCTGCATAAAGCATCGTTGTTGTTAACATAACCTCTCTTCCCATTAACAACCTTTAAAAATATGTCGTCATTTCATTGTAGATCTACAACTGAACATGCAAAGCGTTTAGATGATGCTCGCAGCTGCGCCCGAACCATTGGAGATTTGTTTACTCCAAGTTTACAAATACACCGTAGAAAATTCTGTGAGTACTGCGAACGGTTAATATTCTCCGATCCCGCCCTGTACGGCAAGAAGGGAGAGGAGCTGCTCTGGCGCAAGGGTTATTACGACGTCGTTTCGACCGCCAAAAAGCTGAAAAAGAAGGAGTACACCCAAGATAACATTTGCAATTTGGAAGCCCACATCAACTCCGGCATTGGCTTCTATCACCACCTCATTGCAAAGCTACAGTCTGAATTTAACCTGAATTTGAAACACGTGATTGATTTCGCACTGGAAGACAACTCGGCCAACGGCGACTGCAGAACTGAATGTTTAGAATGGGCCAATCTTTCCGTACATCAATGTTTGATTTATTTAGGCGACTTGAGCAGGTATAAGCTGGAAATTTTTCCCAAAAGCGAACCCACTCTGGCTTTCCGGTATTATTTACAAGCCATTTCGTTCAAAGCCGATCACGGCATGCCCCACAACCAAATGGGCACTTTGGCTATGAATCAGAACAAGTATCTGGATGCCGTCTATCATTACATGCGTTGTTTGGCGTGTACTGTTTCATTCGAAGGGACAATTAATAATTTGCATAGTTTGTTTGATAAGAATTCGAAATATCTTGAACAGTTACCGTTGGAACAAAATTCAGACTGCATTTCGCAGACCGACAAAAACGACCATCTTAAGCGTTTCATAGCCAGGTTTCTGTTGCTTATAGATATATGGTACTTTAACAAAAAAGTTAGCAAAGTATACAGTTTATGTCACCAGACTTACAAAGACTTGGAAGAATGCTTATCCTATCTCAAAACGTCGAACGAAAGTTGCGAATCGCCAACAGAAACCGAATCCGTCGAAACCGATTCTGGAACTTCATCCGATCAGTTAACCAACGATATGATATTTAAAGTGATCGTTATTTGCCTGTTGTGTATTTCTAAATTGCAAAAATTAAATCCGCATCAAGTGTCGACGGCGGTGGCTTTTACGTTGGCGATTTACTCGCAACTCGTTCAGCACGTCACAAATCACATCCAAGAGAGCGTCTTAAATTATCCTCTGCCGGAGGTTGAGGTGAAACTGGAACACACGAACGGCATCGTCAAAGATCTCCTCAAGAAAAACAAAAGGAAACGAAGCTCGTCCAAATTGAGGAGGAGGAAAGTTTTGGCGGTCGAAAGCGAATCCGATGCGAGCGAGGGCGAAGACGACACAAACTCAGAAATTAGTTCTGATGACTCGTTTGTGTCCGATTCGGAGAACATCCTGGCGGATTCCTCCGACGAAGAAGCAGACGTCAAAAAATCCGAAGAATCCGCCATCGAAGATAACAGCAATGAACGAAACAGTTGCGATAACGAGGACAAAATAGATGTGATAAAGAAAATCAAAAGGATGGACGTCAATGACATGTTAGAAATCATCACCGAAGAGAGCAGCTTGCAGAGCGTGAAAGTCATAAACGACTGGCTGATGCAGGACACGGAGATCTTGAAATCTTGCGGTATGAGCACCAGAAGTCTTCTACGTCAAATCACCAACATGTTGAATTTGATCAACATCAACATCAAAAACCCGAAACTCACCGGAATCAAGCTGAATATCAACAGCGTCATTCGAAGCGAGGAAAAGATTCCGCTACCGGAGGATATCGTCTTGAAGGAGGTCGACATATTGGCCAAGGCCCACAAGAACATAGACTGGGATTATTTACATAAACACGGAATGAATGTCAAGGAGGAAAGCGTCACGAGGATCATTAAGTTCATGGCGTTCGGCAAATTTTTGACCAACATCGAAGAGACCGGGATCAGTTTCGACGAACAACAGAACGTTTTCGTTTGCAGGTGTGAAGAGAACGACGAAAGTAAACCATCGAATGCGGTGGTTGACGATTTAGTAAGTATTCCGACAACTCTTAAATTCGTCTTCATAGTGTAGTAGTCATGAGAGAAGCATATCTAGAACGTCCCAATGAAAAGGCTCCCCTTTGGCACCAATTCCAGTTTAAGTTTTATCATGAATAAAAAAAAATACAGGAATGAGATCTTGTTGGTGGGACACTCTGTAAATGAAATTGCATTTTTCGAATGTTTGAATGTCGATTGTTTGATAATCTTCAAAATTGTCGGTAAGCGGTGTCGTTGAAGTTTTCAAAAATGGCGTCACTGGAGTTTAACATTTCGCGTCCGAAAAAGCTCCGGAGTTCATCCGGACCGTAAACGCATTAGCTCCGGCAAAACAACCGAGACATGCCGTAACAAGTTTAAGAATAGTAGCTATTTGGCGTCGCCGCCGCGCCAGGGGAACAAATATCGCCCTCATTACCGCGCCGCTGGTCCGGAAACGACGCGGATGCGACTCCGGAATGCGTCCGGAGCTTGTTCATGCGGCGAAATGCGCTCGATTCCATATAGATGCAAATGAGTCTGGTGCGATTTCAACGGCAATTTTCACGAAATGCGCGTAATTACATCGCTTCCGGTTTGGGGAGTTCGGGGCGCTTAGCCGTGTTTAATTAAGACAACCCCAAACGCACCTCCGAATTCTTATCGGAGACGTGCGAGATTTCGCGGCGGCGAAGAGATTCACGTCGAAATGCTTCCAGGAGCTGCAGGATGCCGAGAGCGGTTCGGTGATCACCGACAAGTTCGACGACAAAGAGTCCGAAAACAAAGGCCAGTTGATGAAGATGAAGCACATGGGACAGCTGTGGTTGGCTTCGGAGGTGAGGGCGTTGGAAAACAGGGTCAAAGGGAAGGCTTCGCTGTCGCCTTATCTCATCTTGGACGCAGATGCGCTGATCAAATACACGTTCATGGTGAAGCATTTCGTTCATTCGAGGAAATTCATCGTCCTGATACCGTCGGCAGGTTGGTATTCGCATTGTTCGCGTCTCGGCTTAACATTGATGTGTTTTTTATTAAGTGGTTTCTGCGTTGGATGATTTGAAACGGGAGCAGTCGGAAGCTCGAGACGCGATTCGTTGGTTGGAGTCCCAGTTCCACCGCGGCAACAGATTCTTCAGGGCGCAGCGGCCTCAAGAGCGCGCGTCTATTCCGTTCATAAAATATCCCAAGAAGAAAGACAAAGAAATGTCCATTTACATCCAGATAATCGAATGTTGCTATTTCCTTGCCGAACAACAGAAGGGAGCAGCCAATTTAATTACGCTTTTAATAGGTAATCAAAACGTTCTATCCAACGGCGAGAATAAAGAGTTTAGCTATGTGGGATTGGCGCAGTCGGCAGGAGTCTCTATTGAATCCATTACGCAATTTTACGGCAAGTGGAAAAAGAGTTACAAGACGAGGAGATGAAGGGAGTGTTGAGTTTTCACAAAAAAAGAAATTCGAGACGAATTACGAATTCATTAACTATTCTTTTAACACAGAATAAGCAATGAGTTGAAACGAAGAGGGGACGGTTTCGTACAAGGGAATTTTTAACTATGAACTATAACAATTTTTTCATTTCAACATAATTTTCTTTGTAGTTTCCATTTTATTTGTCAACAATAAAATAATTTAATAAAAATCTGTTTTATGCATCCCATCTGCGTTTCATTTTATCCATTCATCTGAATTGAAAGGGGGAACTACTAGAACAGCTGTACGAATTAAGAAATGAGAGTGGCTACAGTTACGGTGTGACGTTATTCCGTAAGTTGTGAATTAAAATTGGAAAATTGATGAATGCAATTTTGGTGGATGCGCTGAATTTAACCTTTTCGCTTGTAATAGTAAGTTAACGAAATTACAGTGGAGTAATCAAAAACTTGTAAAATCAGGTGTAAGTTGCAGAATAGTAACAATATTTTCATGTTTTGTTAGTGAAGTTTCGATTGATAAATACAATTTTGGTGGATGCGTCAAATTTAAACTTTATCTTTAAAATAGCAAATTAACGAAATTCCGATGTAGTGATTGGAAACCTGTAAAATGAGATGTAAGGTGCAGAATAGTAACATTTTCATGTTTTTCTAATGAAATTTCAATTTCAAAGTGCAATATCGATAAAGCAATTTTGGTGGATGCGCCGAATTTAATGTTTTCCTTTACAACATAAGTTAACGAAACTGCGGTAGAGTGAACAAAATCTTGTAGAATCAGATTAAGTTGCAGAATAGTAACAATATTTTAATGTTTTCTTAGTGAAGTTTCGATTTATAAGCGAAATTTGATAAATACAGTTTTGGTGGATGCGCCAAATTTAATCTTTATCTTTAAAATAGCAAATTAACCAAACTGCGATGTAGTGATTATAAACCTTAAAATGAAATGTAAGGTGCAGAATCGTAACAACATTTTCATGTTTTGCTAATAAATTTCAATTTCAAAGTAGAATATTGATAATTTTGGTGGATGCGCCAAATGTAATCTTTATCTTTAAAATAGTAAATTAACGAAACTGCGATGTAGTGATCAGAAACCTGTAGAATGAGATGTAAGTTACAGAATAGTAACAATATTTTTGTTTTCTTAGTGAAGTTTCGATTTATAAGCAAAATATTGATAAATACTATTTTGGTGGATGCGCCAAACTTAATCTTTATCTTTAAAATATCAAATTAATGAAACTGCGATGTAGTGATTGGAAACCTGTAAAATGAGGTGTAAGCTGCAAAATAGTAACAACATTTTCATGTTTTGCTAGTGAAGTTTCAGTTTCAAAGCGGAATATTGAGAAAGCAATTGTAGTGGATGCGCCGAATTTAATATTTTCTCTTATAATAGTTAACGAAACTGCAGTGGAGTGAACAAAAATTTGTATCATCAGGTGTAAGCTGCAAAATAGTAACATCTTCATATTTTGTGATGTTTCGATTTCAAAGCGGAATACTGATAAATGTAATTTTGAATTTAATTTAATGTTTCCCTTGTAATAGTAAGTTAACGAAACTGCGGTAGAGTGAACAAAATCTTATAGAATCAGGTGTAAGTTGCAGAACAGTAACAATATTTTCATGCTTTGTTAGTGAAGTTCGATTTATAAGCGAAATATTGATAAGGACAGTTTTGATGGATGCGCCAAATTTAATCTTTATCTTTAAAATTAACGAAACTGCAATGTAGTGATCAGCAACCTATAGAATGAGGTGTAAGCTGCAGAATAGTAACATTTTCATGTTTGTTTCGCTAGTGAAGTTTCAATTTCAAAGCGGAATATTGAGAAAGCAATTTTGGTGGATGCGCGGAATTTAATGTTTTCCCTTACAATATTAAGTTAACGAAACTGTAGTGGAGTGAACAAAAACTTGTACAATCAGGTGTAAGTTGCAGAATAGTAACAATATTTTCACGTTTTGTTAGTGAAGTTTCGATTTATAAGTGAAATATTGAGAAATACAATTTTGGTGGATGCGCCAAATTTAAACTTTATATTTAAAACAGCAAATTAACGAAACTCCGATGTAGTAATTGGAAACCTGTAAAATGAGGTGTAAGCTGCAGAATAGTAACAACATTTTCATATTTTGCTAATGAAATTTCAATTTCAAAGTGGAATATTGATAAAGCAAATTTAATCTTTATCTTTAAAATAGTAAATTAACGAAACTGCAATACAGTGATCAGAAACCTATAGAATGAGGTGTAGGCTGCAGAATAATAACAACATTTTCATGTTTTGCTATTGATTTGAAGCAATTTCAAGGCGGAATATTGATAAATGCAATTTTGGTGGATGCGCCAAATTTAATGTTTTCCCTTATAATAGCAACATACTGAAACCGAGGTCCGAAAACTGCAAGCTGCAGAACAATTTCAATTTCGTATATTTTCCCCAAACTTTCGATTTAAAAAAGGAATATTTCATAAATACAGATTACGACATAAATAACAATACGGTAACTTGTAGCGTTTAAAACGAGTGACGTTTGCCGTAAAACGGTTACAATATGATGCTACACCGTATAAGAAAAGTTAACGTTTACCATAAGTGAAACATTTTCCTGTTAAATGGGTTACCATATGAAGTAATTGGTAACATTTAAAATCAGTTGCGTTTGCCACGACCGTGGCCTCTCCGTTAAGGAACACGGAAAGAGATGACGCAATGCTTCCACAGGCAAAATTTGCCATGCGAAGATATTCGACTATGACCTTCTTTCGCTCCCGAATTGTGGAGCGTGGTCGGTGTTCGGCGGCGAGTTAATAATGAACCGTGCGTGATAATACATCATTCGTTATTAAAATGAAATATTATTAACATTTATAAAGCTGTCGACTGACCATTTCAGTTTAGTGAATCCGAATTCACATTACATGAATGAATGACAAACCGACCCATTAGCTGTTATAGCTTATTCAACGTCCTGTATATGTATAATGAAGAGGGTGGAGGGTCGACCGGACGGCGGCGATTGTGGCATTCGGCGGCGGTTCACACCCGCAACCACCTATCTGCTCATTAGCCGGGGCTCGCGGTGCATTGCACACTCCATCAACGTTAAATTAACCGCCGGCCGCGTTACTAAACACTGCACGTTACTAAAGCGAGTAACCACGCCACCAGCGCTGCATGCATAAAGCGATCGAGAGCGGTGCGGTTGTGAAAGTAATAATTATTGCATTATCGTGCAGATATGTCGATAACAGCCGATACCTATTCTCCGCTTTTTGTTGCCGCGGGCGTGAATTAACAAACATCGAAACTTGGCGCGGCAATAACGTGGAGAAAAATCGGCGCGAAAAGTTGGAAAGCGGTACCGTTCGAGCGCCTCTGGGCGCACCACGAAAGTGTGCACGACAGAGAAACGGAAACCTCATATTTGCACCAACCACTGAAGCGTAAATCTGTCATTTTTGATTTTGTAATGTATTTGCTAAACAACGAATCCCAGAAAATGTTGAGATGATGTTGAGCCTCAGGAGCGATTCCATCAGAGCACAATTGTTTTGGATGACGTTGTCGATGTTGATTATGACCGTAAAATGTATTATTAATTGACAAACTTTAAAATTTATTTCCCTATGACACTGAGGTGATGGAACTGTGGTGCCATCATCAAAAATCTGAGAACGAAGTTTAATCGGCTCGATACCAGTATTTTCATTTTCTTTTGGGAGCATTGATTTAAAAACCGACATTTGCAAACAATTTTGGTGGATGCGGCAGCATTAATTTTTTCTCTTACAACAAGTAAGTTAATGAAACCGAGGTGGAATGATCGGAAACCTGCAAAATGAAATGTAAGCTGCAGAATAGTACCAACATATTTTGTTGGCGAACTTCGGATTGAAAAAAGAAAAATTGATAAATGCAGTTTTGGTGGATGCGCCAAAATTAATCTGTTCCTTTATAACAGGAACTTAATGAAATCGAGGTGAAATCATCAGAAACTTACAGAAGAGTATAAATATTTTCATATTTTCTCAACGAAATTCATTGAAAAAGGAAATAATTTGATAAATACAATTTTGGTGGATGCGCCAAAATTAATCTATTCCCCTATGATACCAAATTAGCAAAACTGTGGTGCAATAATCAAAAATTTACAGAACGAAATTTAATCGACGGAACAACATCAATATTTTCGTCTTCTTTTATGAACATTTGATTGAAAAATCAAAATTTATGAACATCTACAATTCTGGAGGATGAGCCAACATTAGTCTTTTCTTTTACAATAGCAAGTTCATGAAACTGAGGTGGAATGATCTGAAACCTGTAGAATGAAGCTGCTGAACAATAGCAACATTTTCATATTTTGTTGGCGAACTTCGGACTGAAAAAGAAAAATTGATAAATGCAATTTTGGTGGATGCGTCAAAATTAATATTTTCTTTTATAACAGGAACTTAATTAAATCGAGATGAAATCATCAGAAACTTACAGAACGAATTGTAAGCTATAGAACAATATTAATAGTTTCATATTTTCTCAGAAAATGTGAAATATGAAATATGAAATATGTTCACTGAAAAAAGAAAAATTGAAAATGCAATTTTGGTGGATGTGCCAAAATTAATTTGTCCCCCTAATAAGTACTAAATAGGCGAAACTGTGGTGCAATGATCAAAAATCTACAGAACGAAGTTTAATCGGCGGAACAACATCAATATTTTCGTTTTCTTTTGGGAACATTTGATTTAAAAAGCAAAATTTACGAACATCTACAGTTCTGGTGAAATGATTTTTCATATTTTGTTGGCCAACTTCCGACTGAAAAAAGAAACATTGATAAACGCAGTTTTGCCGGATGTGCCAAAATTAATCTTTTCCTTTACACTAATAAGTTAATAGAACTGCGGTGAAACGATCAAAAGTCTGTAAAATACCACAGTCATTAAGAAAGTGTGTTAAATAATTTCGGATTTTTAAACACTATGAATATACCAATTGTGAATTAAATAATTAATGATTAAGCAATCCCAAATCCAAGAAAAAGAGGGAGGTACACTGGGTTCCTGACTTACCCTATACGAACATCCAGCTCCTCAACCCACAGTCAGATGAAAAGAAAACTGTAAAAATCGGATTTTTCCGCATAACTTCATTCAAGAAATATTAATGTACAGTGACGAAAGTCGGTCAAAGAGTAAGTTCTGGAGGTCATTCCTGAGACGTATCGTCTTCATAGCGCTTGGACCAACTGCAGACATAATTTCCCCGGCGCATCCACCAAATTTATTTCCCTGAATAGCAGCCCGCAATATTGTATTAATTTAATTTAATTAATTCTAATAAAGACGTGCACGAAGAAGTCTGGAAGGAGCGCAAGTTACAACCGGTCGCGTCAAAGGATAATTTTCCAGCAGTTAAGCCGCGGAATTCGAGCACCGGCAATAAAAAAGTAATTTCGTTTTTCTTAAAGTTGTTAGTTGGAAGTTCTCCAGCGAGCAGCAAACCGCCAGTCGCATCAAACAAGCATCAGCGAGCGGTTGGCCGCACACTCGAGCGTCGTGAATCATGGACGTTCGTGACCATTGTTCCATAAGTAATGGACTCCTCGCGCGTCGACGGTAAATCTTTGAGCAACGTTATTTAATTCGCTCACGACACGGTGTTCGCACGCGATGATCATTGTGTGGGGTGGTAATATAGATGGCTGTCGGTCTGCGGTTGCCGGGAACGCATCACGCCATGCTTAGTGCCAGCCGCCGATTGCCACGACTGAGACGTAAAGGGCCCCGCTCCCACGCACACCTTCGATAATGCCACAGAATATCAATGTCGTCGATGCGGGTTAATTAGCTGCATAAGCGACTCGCCTTCCATTACGCCCAGATTTAAAGCCCCGGCTTTGACGCCCGATTTACTGACTTACATTAATTGCGCCTCGTCCGCTTAATCAGACGGCTAATTCGAAATTAATGATTTAAAACAAACGTCGCCGATTTGGGACGCATCGGCATGCATTCGATTACTTGTGCGAGGCGCCACAATGAAAAACTTTTCCTTTATCGCTTTGTTGACAATCGTTTCGTACAGTGGGTTATGTAATTATGGAGCCAAAAAATTCTGAGTTCTTTAAACCTTTTTTAATTTTCTAAAAGAGTTGGGGTTAATTACTATCATCCATCCACATGATTACGCCACTGGCAAAGAAACGGAAAATTAAAAAAAAATCCAGTCTTAGCAACCACAAAGCGATTCCGATGGCATTGACGTAGTTGAAGGTGAAATTTTTTAATCAAGCTACACATATCATTTGTCAAAAATGACATTAATATACAGCTGAGTGCTATTTCCAAATAAATAATCCAAATCTCAGAGAAATGTTTACTGCAGAAGAATATGCTGATATGCATTAAATTTATGGGGAAGTCGGACAGACTGGTAGAG
>QDEB01115011.1:0-11348 GCA_004193795.1 Asbolus verrucosus | reverse complement strand
TGAAACGTCTTTCAAAGAACAGCTTCCAACACGTTTTTGACCAGTGGCAGAGACGTTGGAATAAGGTTATCGCACTTCAGGGGAATTATATAGAACATGATAGGAGTGTTAATTTAAATGATTAGTTAATAAATTTTTTACAGTATCAATCTCAGTCTTTGTTGAATTCCCCTCGTATATCATCATTATATTTTATTCATTTGTGTTTTGGGCTTTTACATAACAATTATTTTTTTAGCCTTTACAGTTTTGAAGTCTGGTTTCAAGAAACTTCAACCATATGATTATTTTTTTTATCGCAATAAAAACTTACCAAAATCCGAATTCAAGAATCAGCAAAATTTTGCAACAATGTTAATATAATAATAAAGATCAGCAGAGCCCTAATGTATTGTTAATTTTATTGTTTCTTGGAAACAAATTTTAGGTCAAAATGACAGCATGAAGTTTATTTCTGTAATACACATGTAACAAGAGAATGTAATAAGAGAAACAACTATCAAATACTACAACAAATGTTCCAAGACCCTACCAAGGGCTACTAAACATGCTTTTGCTTTTCTGTAAATACTACCAGTACTTTGTAGCATTTCTGAATTGATATTCTTTGTAGCAGCAAAAATTTTTTGTTGCAGTTCCTTTACGGTTGTAGGTGCTCGTCAGTAAACAAGATTTTTCATTGTTCCCTAAAAAAAGAAATCTATCGAATTAAGATCAGGTAGTTAGCGAGCCACCGAAAAGGTCTCCACGTGCTATCCATTTATTGAAGTAATTTAAATTCAGCCATTTTCGTAATAACAGCGCAAAATGTGGAGAGGCTCCATCTAATTGAATCCACATATCTCGCCTAATCACTAAAGGTACATCTTCAAGTAATACATTTTCTAAGTCATTTTGGAGAAAATCTAAAAAGTTATCATCTCGAAGACGATGAGGCAAAATATGTGGACCAATCAGATGGTTTCCTAAAATTCCAACCTACACGTTTATAGCAAAACGGTGCTGGTGTGAACCTTCTAATACCACATGTGGATTTTCTAAAGCGTAGAAATGATAATTATGTCTATTAAAAACCAGAATTCCGATTGATTAATTACTTCAATCATAGCTTCTTCTACCCTTGGAATTTTCCGGATAAGTGGACGTCCAGGCATTGTACCTTTTTGGCTTAGCACAATCTGTCCCTGCTTTCGTAACCGTTGATCTAATTTTCGAATTACATTTATACTAGGATACCGTCTCCAAGGAAAACGTAAAATATAATTTCTTACTGTAGGGTTGCATTGTTTCCAGCTTGTCTCAAAGCAAGATACATATCGCAGTACTCATTTAATTTTCATTAATTTTCAATTTTTATTGACTTCCTCAGCATCAGTCAAAAACCAAACTGACAATTTTAGTATTTTAATGTTGTTGACTTGACAACAAATTTAATAAGGTGTGCAGAACATGCAGAAAAAATAACATTAATATTTTTCTCAAAAAAACTGGTTGTTCATAACATTAGCGATTAAAGCAAATAGACTGGAATCTTGCCTTGTATCTACTTTACTGAATGAAAAAAAATCGTCTCTCTAGCAATTTTAAATGATTATAGGTATTTGCAGAACTAAAATTTCTGGAAGGACAAAAATTACATTTCTATGTTTCTCGATGATTAGAAAATTCATACGTTATGCGTTAGCTTGTTCGCAACTTTTGACACACCTGTATATTATCAAAGACAGTACACAAAATAGACTATTAGAATTTGCATTTAACAGTTCTAGCTGCTTCATACTTTCGCTTTACTCGGAGAATAGTCTTCTTCAATATTTATTTCCGCGGCAATTCTTCTCATACTATGCCATTTTCTAATTTAGATATTATTGTTCCTTGTAGTATTTCACTTAACTGTTGATATAAAAGTTAGCAATAATTGACATTTCTTTTAATTTATAAAACGTTGCTTGGCGACGATGATTTCGTTTTTTTTTTTATGAATTTACAATATTACAATATGCGCTATACGACTTTTTTTGTCCACAATTATATGTAAGTTAAAAAATAAAATTTTGAAATATGTCTTAACATTAAACGTAAACATTATTAAAGTTTTTGCATAATGTACGTTATTAATATCTAAAAGTCACTTTTACACAGCAACATCGCATATTTAGCCAATCCTGTATCGAATTCTTAGATTTTAACGTTATCGTAACGTTAACACACGTAATGCAAAAGCTCTCTATTATTACAACGTCGCAATCTAAAGTAAAACATAGGACGTTGCTAAATTATATAATAGACGTTTTCTGTTAAAGAATACCAAGCAGTGTCAGACGACGCGATTTATCGTACAATCGGTTGTACAATTCGGAACGATACTCGAAACGTGTGTGTGGGTTTGTCGTATGACCAGTTGCACAGTCATACAACAAAATTTATCGTACGACAAATTGAAGGAACGGCAGATTTGAAACGTGTGTGTAGGTAGTTTCAACTAGTTGAAGGAAATACTTTTTAATTAACAATATTGCATTTTATTTAATAACAGTTTAACGACTGAAGAAACTAAAATTACCATGCGCACATAAAAATAAATTTTTCTGTAATTGTGCAACTGCACCTGGGGTTACCACGGTTACCACTATTTGACATTGACCTAAATGGGGAATAACTTTTTCTTTCGGACTACTTTTTCTTTTATACATATTACATTTTAAATTTACAGTCGTTTTTCTCATCGCAGATGCGATAAGATAAAAGATAAAAATCGTTCAACAAACCACACAGCTTAAAATTTTCGCACAGGAAAACTGACATATTAAATACACCCATTGCTTTATCCAGGTACTTATCGAAGTCTTCAATAAGTGTTATTTATAAAACATACTTCTGGCAACTTGCGACCATACTAAATATAAATTTATTTAACAATTAAAAACAACGTCTCTAAACTGTTAAATTTGAGTAAATTGAGACAATTTTTTTAACTTTTCTTGCTTTATGTACTTTGTCGCGCAAGAGAAAGATTTCATTTCAAAGCAGATGAGGTCGTTTTTGTTCAAAAGGCTTTTCCAAATGTTGAAGTGTATTTTGTAACTGTTAAGCCTTTTGGCATATATTTTGCCATTTGGCATTAATTTTCCTGCAGAATTTTGTAACAGTGTCTTTTTCGAATCCTTTTGGGTCTGTATCCTTTATGCACCCATTGCACGGCTTCTTGTTTCGTTTCTGAGTCCCAATACCCAAATTTCATCGCCAGTGACAGTTTGTGAAAATAGGTTAAAATTCGACTCCAATGAAACCACATTTTGTACTGAAATTTGCTTGCGGCATAATTTTTGTTCAGGCTTCAACAGTCTAGGAACCTAACATGCAGCCATTTACCAAGGTCTTAATCCAAGTGTAGTATTCTTAAAACCGAAACTTCAGATATTCCAACTTCTTTAGGAATTGATGATATCTTCAAGCGTCGGTTTTTTCTCATTAAACCCTTAACTTTTTTTATCATTTTAGTGTTATTTCAGTGTTTTGACTTTCCAAAGGTCTTCTAACGAAATTGTTTTGACCAAAATTTAACTTGGAAATATGATGGAACAATCCTGATTATACATCCTCTCGTGGATATATTTGACGCCATTCCCTTCCTTAGTTAAAAATTTTATTATACTCAAATGTTCTAACTTAAAATCACACATTTATCACTTCTAAAAGTTTAGTACGTTGTAAATTTTATAACCAAATAAGTTGAACTTTTACACATACGTGTCAAAGAATTGTCAATATATGATTGTTAAAAATCAGCAACGTAGCTGTTTTATTTCAGGCCTAGATAGATAATTATTGAATCTCCCCTCTTACACAACTTAAATTTACATTAAATTCTATAATTTAACGAATAATTCAGCATGTGAAAGCTTTAATAACAACTGTGCTCAGCTGAATGTCATTACTGAATTTTGTAGATCGTCGTAGACACAAATGTTAACAAAAATTTCTTCCCCAGATTCTTCAGTTACAGGGCTAAACTGGATTTTCTTTGCAAAAGTCCACACTTATATTATCAAAATTTTCATTTCGGGTTGCAAGCTTGTGGATGTTCAACGACTGAAAGAATTATTGACAATTTACGATGTATTTTGTCTAAATAACAAAAAATTAGACGAATATCACCCTGCCAAATACCATTTTTACGAAGTAATGAAGTAGTTAACTAATTATTGCACATATTTTTTCACAAAGTCTCAATCGTGATTTTTTGATAAAATAAGGAGGGCGAGAAATTTTAAAAATCCTGTTCTATCAGTGGATACATTACAGCAATTATTATTATTATAGTTATTATTTTTCTAATAATTAGAACGCTACACAAATACTACTTATTCGTCATTCGTATGAGAATTTTCTGTTTTATTGTTCTATTTATTAGATAATCTTTTATACGTCGGATAAAATGGGTGTTAAGACAATCCTGAAGTGTTAGGGACATTAATCTGTTAAAAATAAGAACATATGTTACATAATGATAACAAATTTATTTTATTTACTTACCCTTCTCAAGTTCCATCAGTAATTATTTTTATTTTTATTAACCTCACTCAAAAATAAATGACAAAACACTGAAAACCCGCATCTACTTTATCGATCGCGACTTTGTGCAACATAACTTGGGTAACTTCTTACAGATGGCGCGCAAGCTAATTTAAATTTAATGTCACTTGATGTATGACTTCGTCATCTCTATTGGGGACATTGACAGAGCGAGAATTTTAAAATTTTGATTCATTCATTAAGCGCAGTATCATAGATTCTTCATTTTTACATAATACTTATTAATGATAATAAATGAACGTGCAATAAAATTGATTACAATGCAAAAACTTATTCAAATTTATCACTTTATTTATTTCTACACACGATGCAAGCAAACCTGAACCTGCTGGTTTGTGAATAATAAAAGTTACAACAGAAAGTACGATGTAGTATTTATCAAATCATATATTTCATATCTGGAATTTCATTTCTAAAAGATTGTTAATCTACGATCATAAAGTCTTCCAATATGGTGATGGACATTTCTCAATAAGTTCAATTTTATCTGAATCAGCTACAGTTCCATCTTCATGGTCTAGGGGGTTCTGATGAAATTTACATTTTTCTGAATTGATCTATAACTTCGCTTGTCTAAGACATTTTATATTTACAAAATTTCTCCGAGCATTCAGTGAAAAATTATGTAGTAAAGGAAGACAAATGGCCGAAATTCCATTTCAGAATTAGTAATAGTATTCAATAATCCCTGTTCGTAGATGTAGACTGAAAGCTATTACACTGAATTACGGGAACAATACGATTAAGAATAATGGAGATGGTTATTGGTTTGTCGATGCAGATCCTCTAGAGTGACAGAATTTTCCTGAAACCGATACAAAAACGAAGGTAAGCATTTAGTTACTCGCTCACAGGGTATTAAAGTATTCGTGGATACTATTCTCACTGTATTTATTTTATGTCCACAATTTTTTGTATGTCTAAATTTATAGATCAACACCGTTGAGTGAATAGTTTGATTTTTTAAATTAACTTCTTGATATTTATTAGCACTAATACTTGTGAAATATATTTCACAATTATTTATTTATTATTCAAAATAACCTCTTGTTTCGAACTGATACTCAGTATTTTTTATCAATGAAATCATATTGTCAACACATACTCAATTATGAGTATCGGGGACACGCTTGTCGATCTTATAAAAATCGATGTAATATTTCACAATGATATGAAGAGAAGTTTAGAGCATAGGGAATTTTTAAACAGCATTTCCTTTCCTTTTTCCTTTTTCTTATAGTGATGTTTAGTGTCTTCTTCTAACTGACAAAGGTTTAATATATTATAATAAAAATTGTTTCCATTACCAGCGGTCGCTACGATACAAGAACACAATGCTTTTTTGTAACGTCAGGTATTGCATGCAATCACTCCTTATCATTTTAATATTCTTACTGATAATGCTATATCTATACCTGTCCAACGAAGACATTCCATTGGTAAACTTCTTCTGCGACATTAGTTTTTAATTTTGTTTTATTCTGCCTAGAAGTTGAAATGCTGGAGACAACAATATAGTTCCTCTCCTTCATCTTGTTTTCAACGTCTAACAAGAACTGAACTAACAACAAATACATCAAGAGTAACATCATTTTCTTCTTCGAAATATAATAGAGATTTTGTACTTACATTTTTAAACCGCCAAGTCCTTTATTTGAAAATTATTAAATATTAATTTCGTATTGTTACAACTGTTGAAAAATTCACTGTCAATTTTTTAAGCTAACATTTACATAGAATATCTTGACATTTGTGGTCACTTTTAGAAAACTAGGAATGGAAGTTTAAAAATTAAATGCCGAATTTTCTGTGACAGCTATGTGAATTTTCAACCGCACTGTGACAACTAAAAAATTTTTTGAAATTCCCGCTTTATCATTGACTTCAATATGGTCGACAAACGCGCTAGACTCAAATAAAGTAACATTATTTAAATTTAATTTATCAATTTCCATTTATTTTTATCTTGATTTGTAATGGATTGTGAAATGATAGAAACCAAAAAAAGTATGTCCGGAATTAATATAGAATATTTTTGGAAGTAAAAGAATCGATATTTGTAGTCGTCGTCAAACTGATATGTCAAAACCCTCCGGGGGAATGTTAACTTTTGAAGGATTACAAGTGCTTGGGTTATCTATCTGCTGGTCATAAATAAAAATTACAAAATTTTATCAGGACTCTATCGAATTTATTGAAAGATACAATGTTTCAGACACTTAACTCTTGTAGATTTATATTGTTCTTTACATATATAAATTTAAACTGAGTATTTATTATCAAAATTTCTGGAATTTCTTAATAACACTTGAGTATTTGGTGGTATCAAGACAAACAAGTTTAATTACTTTAGGTAAGTGTAATTTAAGAACATAGGCTTATTTGCAAAATTGTGACTAATAGAATAAAATTCTATTCGTAATAGTGTTCTAATATTTAAAATTTTCAGTTTAGGAATCAAATATGTGGCGTCCGTGGAATGACGAAGACTAAATCCTTTCAGAAGAAGACAAGAATACACGGACCTGATACTTATTTCGAGTCACAGCTGGTGGTCAGTATCTCTGACACCTAATGTCCATATAAGCTAATGAAGTCCTTAAAATTTAATGTCACCACCTAAGCACTTTTCGCATAACATTCGGACGACAGCTGTACATGACTGTTTATCCGATTTTTTTAAAACATTTTTTGAAAACTTTTAAATGATCTTAAAAGGGTTTTTTGAAACTTCGGAATCCTTATTGTCCAGAATTGTAAATCCTTTTGGAAAACATTAAATTTTGCTTCTTTAAAGTTTTTAGCATTTTTCTATGGTTTTTACATGTTTTTTGAATGTCCCGATTCTCGATCTACAGAAATCAAATGTCATTTTCCCAAAATTTGTTTTCATTGAAACTGACAGCTTCTTATATGATTTTTGAATATCCTGATTCGCCGTGTCTCAGAAATTAAATGCCATTTTGATAAAATTAATTTTTTAATAAAATTTAGGACCTTTTACTTGTTTCTTTTCTTTATTTTTGCGTAATTTTTGAATTTCCCAGTTTTGAATGAACTAAAATTGTTGAGGCTAATGGAAGTAAGAAATAAATATTTGAAAATAATATATTTTCACAAGAATTTGGGTATTTTGATATGATTTTTTGTGGATTTTTGGTGATATTTTAACTATTGTGGATCTCCTAATTCTTGAAGATGCAGAAGTAACATTTTGATATATAATATTTTAATGCGGTCCTGACCAGCCCCGCGCATGCTGAGAGTATCGTTGGTTACAATTTTACGATAAGATAGCCCTAAACTCATCAATATAAAAAGTCATAACTACGATATATCTTTAGACAAACTATCGCTACCCTGGTATTTTCATACAAATAATTAATAAATACAACTTAACGTTATTTGCCATAAAAATAAGTTTATTCCAGTGATTTTGCAATCTACATAATGTTGCTGTTTTACATAGGTATCAGAATTGCTGTTTGATAAAATTAATTGTTATGTCCTAAATGAATAATTAACATTTTGCCTCTAAATTATTAAAATTAGCGCATTATCGTATATAGATACACAATAATAAAACTTTTATAGCTTTTGTTGATATATTTATTCCAAAAATGTCAACTCAAGGTTGGCACCTAAATTTTATTAAAGACGTAATAAACAATGTCATACAACAAATATCTACTAGTGCAACAGTGCTGTCGAATTCTTTAGATATCGAAATGGAGTTGTTTCGATAAACGCTACCGAAATCATGAATCAAATGTCACCATTACTGCATTCTTTTGCTTAGTAAAATTTATTGCCAAAGTTTAGATAACAGTTGATAATGATTCTAAATTTGTTCAGATTTAGTATTTACTGTTTGATGAAAACTGCAGTAAAGTTTGAATGCTTTCATATTTAATATACGGTTTTTATAATTCAAACTGCCTGCCAGAAGGTTTCGTCTTTAAATTAAATTTATTAACGATGTGTGAAGGATGCAACAAAGACTCGAATGAGTAAAAATGTTTTGATGGGAGGCTAGCCGCTTCTCATTCCACACAAGTCAAGAACAAACACAATGAATTAAAGATAAATATCAATCAAGTTATAAGTTGTTATATTGTGTGCATTAACAACGTATCTGGGTAATTAACAGGTTGGTACGAACATATTTATGGAGTCTGAACGTCCGGACTATAAATGCAGAGTCAATATTGTCTTTTGCTTTCTTGAGAATATCTCGAAGAACTCAAATTATCAATATTAACTTTGTTTTACCATCAGACATCCTTTTATTGTTAAATATCATTCTCGCATTCGTGTTGTTTGTCCGTTCTATCGCCACACAATTAAAAGGATTCCACCACTCCCCCGCTTTTTTCCTCGTTTAGTAAATAAAATAAATCAACAAAACGTCTGCCCATAACATCACCACAATATAACAAATTTGACATAGAGAAGTTTTTGGGAGAACAGGTTTAAAAGCAGATCCGAGAAACTCAACAGAAGCTGTCTAGAGCTAATCGAGGGTGAATTTACAAAATAAAAAGAGGCAAAAAGGGTAAAACAGTTACAATAGTATAAGCTGCTTACAACGGTATTAATTGCTTTTTCCCAGAATCTTGACCTGAAAATATTTACATTTCAAAGATTTATGCAGATACATTTTAAATTCTTTCTTTGTGATACCTCGTTATTTATCTTTGAAATGATATGGAAAATTTTCACATCACATCGAATAAAACTTGATTTTTAAATACTTAATGTGAAATAAAAATACCTACTTACCGGTTTCGAATAAAAGTATGTAAATAAGAAAAAACCCTTTGTAAAATCAATACAATATTCAGATTCAAAATTACACAGATTCTTTCAAGAGGAAAAGTAATTCTATTTTTATTATTTAATTAATTAATTTTAGTTCTCTAGATAAAAGTGATTAAGGATTGGATACTAAAGTCTGGCCTCTATAACTATACATCATAGTACACTTTTAATCTTTGAGAAATAATGTAAACCAAATTTTGAAGGTGTTTCCATGCTGCAGTCATACCGAAATGCTAGTCCTAATTAGTTATATCCTTATATCTTTTGGGAACATCGCTGTGTCAATGATAAAATAAAGAAAATTTAATTTTAATCATTTAGTATTGTTTTCTTTGCAAAATATGATTTCATCATATTTGTGACAAATGTTGAAGGTTATAAATCGGTATTAATTAATATCACTATTCTAATTATATGTTGCGATTGGAATTAGTTTATGATATGATATTATAATCCATCAAAGAAAACTAAATAAACGAAGCAATAAAAATATTTTAACCTATCAACTTAATTAAACACATCATTTATTAGTTTTTATAAGAAATGAAAAGAATATTTCTTATAATACCAATCAGAAATAATAGTTAAATTATTATTTTTTTATTTTGCTATAATTTTGATTTATTTTCAGATTTCTTCTTATTTGATAAGAGACGCAAGGCAGTGAAGATGTCTGTTTTTCATGTAAGTAATGAGTCACAGGTTAAGTGAGGAAACTATGACTGTAAAATGAAAGTGATTATTTAAAGAAATATTTGTATTAAAATTGAACGAGATTTAGTGAAATATAAATAAAAAGCAGTAAATTACATCGAGAACAGGTACAGTTAAATCGAATGTATAAAAATATACTTATTTGTAAGTAGTTTGAATAAATTGGAAAAATAAACTCTGAAAAGTTATAAATGGAAAAATTTACAGAGAAAATTATAAAAGGACGAAGAGAATTGATATATTTTTTCGACGATCTCAAAAGTGAACAAAGATCGCGAAGTTGTCTATGTAAACCTTGTTTTAATACAATAAAATGTTTTTATTACTTAAAATTGGCTGCAAATTCTTATAATTTATAGTTTGACTCACATAGCTAGAATTACTTGTAGAATTGAAACGAGATATATCTTACAAATTAAAATCAAGTTGAAGATTGATTTTGATAGTTATTGCTTTTATCAATAATTTGCAAATATAAAAGTAAAATTAGAAGANNCCTCACATTCCAAATGTCTTAAGATCTTAATCCTTTTTGTGAAGTTCCTGGAATATAATTTTCTTGTTTTACCTTTTCACGGACAATAGTATTTTTAAAATCCCGAAAAAGACATTTACGTCAAAGATTTTTTTATATTCAGACAAACGTACCGTCGTCAGTGTACGTTAAAGAAGTACGTTTATGGTACCTATGTCTTTTTTTTATATACATACCGGTAATTAAGCGCGATAAAGATACAGCGGAAACTATACCAACTGCACAAAATACATAAAGTGTCAATTATAATCGTTTGCAAGTTTATGGCGACTATCAACATAAATTCGTTTTTGAACTCATTTTCTTGACAATTATAAAAATGTAATTTATGAAACATCTAACTGTGAATTAGGTACGTATCAAAAATGATTTTAAACCTTTAAGTGTATAGCATTGCTGCATTACATATCAAAATCAGTTCTTATAAAAATTTGAATAACAGTAAGTACAATGTGTAACACTTATAATTTTCATAATATTATTCTAACCTTAATTGCGTTTGTAATTAAGACAAAAAATTATAACGGGTGTTCATTTAAAAAGTGCATCAAGTCACTTTTGAAAACAATTGAATAAAATGAGGTTCGTCCACAATTTTTGACAGACGTCAGTGACAAACGAAAAATACAATTATTAACCGTAAAAACGTAAAAACGAAGTAAAATTGAGGCACGAATGTAAC
>QDEB01114999.1:0-15872 GCA_004193795.1 Asbolus verrucosus | reverse complement strand
CGAGCAAAGTTTTGCTACATAACATAGTAAATCATCTGGTCTGTAGTTACGAGAGTTCAGATTGTTTTCTAGCTTTAATTGTAGCAGATTTAATATTATGTTCTTGAGTCATAGAGTTATATATTCTTCCCATTATATCTGAGCACGTGATAATTACACTGAGATAAAAGTGCGCAATTAAAAATGAAACTACTTGCTGCATATAAACGAGTGCTTGATTTGTAAAAGATTTCTGATTTTGTGCCTGAGAATGATTCAACTTTAATAATTATCTGATATGGAGAAAGGTCGTTAAAGACAATAGAGATAATAATTTATAATACATTAAAATTGTCATCCTCCAGTTTGATTTAACCCAAATAAAATAAACCCACAGTAGTGGTGTTAGTTCCTTTTATAGTGGGAAAGCATTCAGTAGATGATTCCCTACAACGGATAAAATTTGCAAAAAAAAGATCCCAAATCACTTTAATCGAATTCGGTCATACTATCTACTTCTGTTGAGTATATACAGTGTGATCAATGAAAAAAAAAAAGAGATAAAAGCTTTCCGTAAGGTTTGCGCCATAACGTACTTTCTATATAATCTATATACATTTAGCGTCATCATAAGATATCATCTATTTAAGTTTACGTACAAATGTTAGTGAAAAAATCATTTGTCTTTTTTACATTTATGGTAGCGTATGTTTTGATAGCATTTAAATAAATCGAGCAGTTGAAACTGTTGTGTCACTTCATTTGATATTGGTTACCTATATTCAACATAAATTTAAAGAACAAACTTTTATTTTTGAATTTATTTAACTTTCAGTGTTGCAAGTAAAAAAGTGAACACAATTAGACTCAAAATAACAAAAAGTTAAAAAAGTATATTTCGGACAGTTGCTCAAAATTATCCTGTTGCAATCTCATTTTATACAGTGGATAAATTACCTTAATTCCCAATTGTATTGTATTAACTTCATCTACAGAAATTAGTTTCTAGTTGCGCCCGTGACAAAATTACTGACTGGTATTACAAGTAGGTATTCATAATGATAATAAATAAACAATGTTGTCATCGTTACTATTAAATTATTTTTTAATTGGGTTATTTCAGTTTAGCGGCAGTTGTTTTTTTATTTAAGCAACAAATAAACATAAACAACTACTGTGAACGTTGAAGCTATAGCTTGCCATGTGAAATTCGAGAATAATGTTGATTGAAAAGCAAAACTATAAGTTATTTCTGTTTCGACTCTGGTAAACCAAATACGAGACTGATTGTTAGTTTTCGTTTAGGCTTGGTCTTGATGAAGATAGATTTCAAATAAAATCACAGATTCATATTAGTTACACAGTTCTAGATTTTCTCCGAAAGTTGATCATTCAAAAATCACTAAATGTACATACATAAATGTCTTCCAATATGAAGAATCTGCATTGGTTTAATTTATGTAAATATTTACTAAAATATTGTGTCATATAAAATTTGACATTTTGCATGAATTCCGTTTCTTCTTATCCAACGTGTACAAGCGTCAAAAACACAGCACATGTTCAAGGTTCTACTTCGGAAATATTACCAATTTACTTCTACGATATTTAATTTTTAAGATTTTGACGTCACATTTATTTCTTGTAATGGAACATACCCTTTATTTAAATTGGAGATTGTAAATAATGTTGTGACAAATCCAATCTTGTTAATTTCAAGAAATTGTAAAAATGTAAAACAAATTTATCCGATATAAGTAATTTTTCTCCTCCATTAAAACCCGCTGTCGACACAATTCACTACACACTCGTTGAATTTTCAGTTTCTGTGAAGACAACTACACAAAATGGAGAAAAATTATTGGCTATGTTCATATTATTCGTTATAATATAAATAATGACGATTCCACTCACGGGATTTGAACTAATAAAATTGCGCCATTTTTCAAATTCTAGCAATTATAACAAAATTACAGAGGTAACAACCCATGCTGGAATACTATCGACTCGATAGAACGTATTAATAAGATTTCTTTTTGATTTTCTGAAATTGTCAGTTGCCAAGGGGTAGTGAAAATATTGGCAATAATTAAATAATTGTTAAAGAAAATGAATGTTCTTTGTTTGGTTTAGTTTTTTTTTTAATTTGCAAGCAAGGGACGCGAAGAAATGCTTCTTAGAACATTTTTCTGCCAATATATTAATTACAACTTGAATTTTGCAAGACCATTCAACTAAAAAAAGTTATTTAACTTTTCATTACTGCAATTATTATATTGGGAGGACTTCAGATTTTAATTTTTGTAGAGACATAGAGAAAAAGAAACTGAATAATGTATTTAGAAATATGGATAAAATATGCTAATGAAATAGCAATGTTTGTCGTAACAAAACGACATTATGCGTCATACACGAGAAACTGTATTTATTCGATGTCAGATCGATCTGTTTCCGCTCATCCGACTTACCCAAATTTAAATACTTCTTGTGAACGGCTTCGTAGGCAGTCCAATCGATATTTTTGAAACGATTCCTTTCTTGTCGAGCACCCTCTGGCGGTTCGTTTGGATTCCTGGAAAATGAAGTAATATATTTGTCGAGGAGCAGCAAATTACAAACTAACTAGAAGAGAAAATAGTTTCGGAAGCAGTTTTAATTTCTTTTAGAGAGTAAAGTTTGAGTTTGTTTCAATTGTATGAAACGATGAACTTCTTAACTTGTTTGATGAAATTCAAATTCAGACCGCAAGTTGAAAAAATTCCAAAGTTTTTTGCATGAGTGCTATTAAAAGCAACTTAGTAGTTGTTAAACTGTTGGAGCATGCATTCTACATTAGTGAGCAAGTAAGAGGCTAAAACACATAAGTTAACCGCAGTTGAAGTTGGTACTTACCCTGTCCTAGCGAAGTTACTCCAATAGATCATGGTGGTCTCGGCCAGTAAGGCTTCAGATTTTGTGTAATTTCTTCCAAAGTGCATGAAGCCGCCAACTAGGGGTGCTCCGAACAAATAAGGTAATTCTTCGCCATGAATGCAACCTTGTCTCTGTGAACGAAATCGTGTAGATTAAAATAATGTAAACAGATTTTCCTTTTAATGTTTTTTTTATTTGACTGTTCTAGCACGGGTTAAATAAAACAAGATAATTCCTGCTATCAGACATGTTGCCCTGCAAAGCTCATTCTGCAGCGTTTTATATTTTCAAATAAGACTTAAATTATTCATATGGTATATTTCATTCTCGCTCACGTGAACATTACTGCTGTTCCTGCTTCTGACTACTTTCTACAAGAATCTCGCAAAGCTTCCTGCTAAATCGTCGAAGCTCTTTTATTTGTTCGCACTAATATTTCGTGGAAGTATCGAAGTTGTAAGTACCCTTTTTAAAACTACACCGTCTGACGTTATTACTCGCCTCTTGAAAAGATTTAAAATTGAAATATTTTTCACAATGGCGGATAGACAGTTCATGTAAGAGTTACGAAGTTAAACGGAGTGAAAACTTTGCAATCTACGAGATGTTAAATTGAATTTAAATCTCGTACGGATATTTTAGCTCCAAGGCTTTGACCAACTACTTTTTGAGAACGCGCACCAACAATGGCATAAATCGACACTTCAGGCGACAACACAATATCTAGTGTAATCATCCTTATCCGAAATATGCCACTGTCAGAAGTACTGAATAGATCAACCTATTTTCTTATTTCCAACAAGATTTTCAGCAAACTTTTATTTAAACAATATCTCTCTGTTTCTGGTTAGATGCAACCAACTATACGTAAGTTTAAAGTGGTCTGCATGTCTGCGTTGATAATAAACAGAGTAAACCAAACAATGCTACTACGATTTATTCTTTTTTGTATCAAATATTTTTTGATTTATAATAAAAAAATATCTCGAAATTTGAACTGTTAAAGAAAAAAATATAAAGCAAGTAGCTATGTAAGCATATTAAATTAATTAAGTTGTTATCCTTGTGAAAGTTGATTTAATTTGAGAAAACTATGCAAAAAAGGTTCTTTGTAATTATCAAACATTTTCAATTAACAAAGTTATAATGCTACATGTACATGTACATGTTTCGGTCTAATATATAATCCCGTGAAAAATTCTGGAGTAACATGAAAAAATCGTTTCAATGGGAATAGGATAATTACACATAACACTCGATTGGGAAAAATTTACAATAAAATATTGTCCATCGTCCATACGCAATTTTTGATACATTCTCAAAATTGATCAAAGAATTCAGGGTTTAAATATTTAACAAATCTTTACAAATTTTGTAAACACCTGTGTATGTTAAGTAACACATTTTTATGTCACCTTTATCTTTATTAAGTTTAAAAAATCCCTTCTGGAGCCCATAAAAGTGCAAGACCTGTCGCAGTTGGGGGGGATTGGGCGGTGTTATGTTACGCCATCTACAACCTTGTTAATCAAAAATTTGGGGAGTTTTTAAAATTCCATTTTGTATAAATTTCTCGAAATGTAAGATTATTTAACGATCTTTGAGGATTTGTAACCTCCTTATGAAACCTTTAAACCTTTATTGTACGATCCCATGAGCCTATAATACAAACTATTTCGATTAATCAATTAATTATAATGTGTTCGATTTCTTAAACCTCCCCCCCCCCCCCAAAACACGGTTTGTGAAGATTTTACCTACAACGCCACCATAAAATAAATTTTTACTGAATATTGAATACCATGATCATATTATGTCATTTAAAAAGTCTTCGTAGGTGAGTTGCAGCACAATTGAAAATATTGTAAATATAAAAGAAAAAAATTTAAAAACATCATTCTCTGCCAAGAGACAAAAACTGACCTTTTTACCAATTACATGTTTCGAAAAGATCTGCAACGACTGATTTGGCAATACAATGAAAAAAACGAATATGTTACTTTTATTAATGTTTAGCAGGTATTTTAAAAAATTTGAAATGTAGTTGTCCTAATTATATCAACAAATTGACCTGTGAATACCCATTGTATTAAAGAATGACTTCAGTTTATATATAATATCTGGAAAATTCGAGGTTAAACGGTGCTCTCTAACTAGAACGTTATTTTGGACGATTAAAATAAAAACGATTTCAATTTTCACAATTACAAGCAAATCTTTGAGCAGAAACTATACAAATTGTTTGCAATTTAAGTCCGAACTTATTGGATTTCATTTTGACCTCACACAAGCAAGTTAAAACGATGGTCGCTAATTTATCGTTCTCTTGTACTCAATAAGAAATTTATATATTTATGGATTTTTGGTTCTTGAAAATTAATAATTTAGATAGGAAAGGCATGATTCCATACTTTTGTTGATCTGATATAAATGTATACCCACAGTATCTAACTAATACTTACGGTTACAATTCGCTTCACATAGTTTTGAGTTTAAAATTCCGATAGGGTTTATCTACCACGAACTTCATATTCCGTTGATGTAGAATTAGAAAATTATTTAGTTTTATTTGAGCACCACAATTTCCCTATTTTAAACAGAAACCGTGAGAATATATATACCGACTGTTCATAAAAAACGCCCTAAGCCATAGCTTCTTTATTTATAGTCCAATTTAAGCCAATATCGAATGATATTATTGACAAAATACTACAAACAGGCTCTATATATAATACCAGCTATATATCGAACGAGAGTCAAATTTTAAATTGCAAACGACTTATATTTTTTAAAATGTCTTCTCATAGATGATTTTCTAAATGTCTAACAAATTCATTTTAGTACGAAAATTATTAGAAAAAAAAGAAAATCAAGTTATGTTTCTCAAGTAAATCACAAAATGCTCAAGTATGCCGTGGAAAACAGTCATAACACAGATTGTGATAAATGTCATTTAAGCATCAGTGTTAGTTTTTATTGGATTTTTGATTATTTTTCATGGCACGCTTTAGAATTTTTTTATTGCTTTGAAAAATCCATTTCAATTTTGACAAACATTGTTTTTTTTTTCTAATAAATCTTGCATCAAATACAACTTGCTAAACATAATTAGATTCAGAGAAAAAACCTTTACCAAAACACATTTAAAAAAACATAGAGACATTGCCATTTACAATAAAGAAATTGACTCCCATTTGACATAAAGTTGATATTGAAAAAAATTGCAATCATGTCGTTTGGTTTTTAATTTATTCAAATTGGAAAATAAATAAACGAGATACAGATGGTTGCAGATTTGCAGAATTATGTTCGGAAAATTGCGTGAATATCATTAAAACTGTACAAACATACAATGTTTCGAGTCTAAAAATATATTAGTAATGTTTTCAGAATATATTTAGAAACAACCATAAAATAAATCTCTTTTTAAACAGGGGCATCAGTTGTGTCACTAAAAATCAATAATAAAGACACGTAGTCGTATTTTATAGACGTTTAAAGTTGTGGATAGGGAGCAGAAAATTTGAATATACATAGGCATTTTATGGAACTCTAAAACCTTCGCTGAAAGGTAAGTAGAGATTATGTTCGACACTCTCTGAATACGTTTATGGCATTGCCGACATTAAAAGACACATCTTATGAACCGTCAAAAAGTTGTTTGGTGCTGGATGTGTTTACCATGGTCGTCGGTCAAAACCATCTCGAAATTTATGTTCAAAAGTAACAATGAGATAGCAACATTTTTATATTATACATTTCTCGGAACTTAAGTAGCTAGTTGAAAAAGGTAATTTTCAACGCTGCGAGTCTAGAAGCTTTTTACTATTAATAAAGCACACAATGTAGCCTCTGCGCACTTAAATATGCAGTCATAAAAAGTAACAAACGCCGCAAACTGCCCTGTTTAAATTAGGGAGGAAAGACGATGCTAGAATTTAAAAAGTTAAAATAGAACCCGAGAGCTTAAAATAAAATTAAGATTATGTAAAGCGACGGGCAATATTTTAAGTAATTATGAGAATTTATACGTAATTAAGTGAGTAGTTTGCTGAAAACTATGAATATAAAGATGGGTCTGTAGATAAAACTTTATTATCGCGGGTTTGTTTGTTAGTTGCAATAAACTAACTAAATTTAAGAGAACTGGAAACAAGATATGGTCCAGTTCACAAATTTACTGCATTTTTGTCATCTTTCACTATGTCGGATAAATTTAGATCTGATGTAAAAAAGGTGCATGGACTTGGTCTTATTCACATTAATCTGATTTAGTCGCCGTAAAAGCTATCTACACTTAAATACAAAGGGAATTTTTGCTGTGGTGAATAAAAAATTACATCATCAAAAAATGCTTAAAAGACGCCAAGGAAACAAAACTTGATAAAGCACGTAATTTTCAACAATGACATTAAATTGTCGAGTCTGAGACTCGTACAATGATAAATAAGGGCGTTTACTTTGGGTCGTGCGTCGCCGGTGGCCATTGTCATGATGTCGGTTAGGGAGCATCCCAGTTGCATACACTTCATCTTTGAAAAATGTAGCAATAAAAGTCACAATTGAAAGTTTAATTTTCCTCACCCTGTTGGGTAAATTTCAATTTTCTAACCTTAATTTTCGAAGGATCTTGTCTCACAATCTAATTATTGCAATTAAGCCATTACGCGGTGAACCAAAATTGGTTTGGACATGGTTACATGGTTAGACCCTTGCTTAAATAAACGAAGAAGCGAGTGACCACTGATGAGGCTTCGTTTATAAATAAATGGAAGATTTTCCACCTCTTTGGTACAACTACATACATAGTTTTTTTAGGCATTATTCATTATATTCTTTAATATAAAATGGCGAAGTCTGTGACTGAACTGTCCTGTTTTACAGACAATTTTACTATTTCTATGCATTTTAAAATGATTAAGCGTATTATATTTATGATTTATGTTATAGCGATGTAGTGTTAACAATAGTTATTTGCGCTCCAAGCCAGAAAAGAAATTTACCTATGCGTTGTGCATTACGTTTTTCTCACTACCTAGAAGCTAAATTCTTATTTAATTAATACTATTTTTGTCATTTATATTTAATTAGTCAATAATCATAGTATGTTTGTGTCAGCGATAGTGTTGTCACTTTATTTTTATCCGTTAGTTGCGTTTATTAAACATTTGCTATTTATGTTTATTAAACATTTGCTATTTCTACCAATGTTGAAAATAATGATATTAAATATCGGGTGTTCATTTGAAAAGTGCATCAAGTCATTATAGACTTTTTGATAAACGAAGATGTCGTAAGAAAGGGATGTGTTCTCTTATGCCGGAATTTCAAATTTGCTAAACATTGTCATTTTCTGTTCATATTAATAAAAAGCTTGGCGTCCTCCAGTTACATTCGTGCCTCAATTTTATTTCATTTTTACGTTTTCATGGCGAAAAATTAAATTTTTCGTTTGTCACTGACGTCTGTCAAAAACTGTGAACATACCGCATTTTATTCAATTGTTTTCAAAGGTGATTTGATGCACTTTTTAAATGAACACCAGTTATGTAAGTACCCTCCCAATTAACNNCAAATATTCATTTTTTAATATCCATTAATATGTGTATGGGCATCTATCTGCGGAAAGTGATCTCGTGCGAAAAGTGACCTTGTGCGGAAAGTAGTTCTTTCCGCACAAGGATACAGTTTGTTTGCATTGATATAATCTGTCACTAAGGTATTATACTTTCCACTATTGACAATGTAATGTCACTCTACCGACTTGGTAGTGAGAAAAAGAAATAAATACAAAAAACATTGAAAAATGACAAGCAATACATGTGCACGTTATTAGAAAAAAAATTTGGAAATCGAAGCATGTGGATCTCTGAAATTGGTGGATTTTTGAAATCATCTGTTGCCATTTCTATAATATTTAGACGGGGGACTGACTATGTGGTAACATATAGAAAGGGCTAGAATGACAAGAGGTGTAAAATTAGTATCACGAAAATATTTGATTGGTCTGACATGAGTTTTGAGAAAATGACGTTCTTCTCCATATAAATATGTTTTTAGGAGTACTGTTGCATTTAAATTGATTAAAATACATAAAAAAAGTATGTTTACTTTTTCTCAGTCTTCTAGTATACTTTCGAAGATATTATTTCGTTATTTCCTAACATAGTGTTAAATTCAGGATCTTAATGACACGCATTTTAATGTTCATTTCAATACATTCCAGTTTTTAATAGTCAGAAAAAGGCAGGTGCCTTGCAGTAATTCAGTGTTTGATAGAATATTCCTCAAGTACCTACTACTCATTGTCAGTAACTCTCCTTAGCTCTTAAGGAGTATTGAACGCATAGTTCTGGTGTAGTTTATAATGTTTATTAGTAAAACGGACTATTTAGTATTTAAAATATATTTTAATGGATACATACAGGTATATTATTTTGTGACACAGGGAACTGTCAAATACAATCTTTTGTCAATTTAATCTCGACATGTTATCACTTAGTTCTCTGGTCTGAAGCAATATATAGGGGTGGCCATGGATCGCCATATTGTTGAAACCGGCAGTAAATGTGGGTGTAAAATCTGTACTTAGTTTTAACACATTCGTGTTACGTGCACTTAATTTATGAGAAAAAATAATATGGAAAAGTGGTACACTGAATAATATTCGCTTTTAACTGGAATTAATAAACGTCTACTATATTCTTTATTGCCACATATTTTATATAGTTTTCTTCAATTTTTCAATTTACATTTTAATCAATGTTTTATTTAATACTTCAGGAGAAAGCGGATTTTGGCTAGCTATACCGAGTGACAAAAAAATTAGGGTAAAATGTATAAATAAGTTTTTGATGTAAGTAACTAATTAAAAATCCATTAAAAAAGAACAATAAATAAGGGAGTTTTTTTTTTTAAATACGTTCTAACATTCCGCACTGAATATCATCATTGATGTAGTGTAAGAATGCTTTGAATTGTCGATTCAATTTTTGGGGAGCTTCATATTAGGTTAAATGTATGGAATTTTGAAATTCTTGCAACGCCTGTAGTATTATCGGTAATACCACATAGCCTTTTTCCCACTATATCTCATTCATGCTTGAATAAATCCGGGGACCATGCAGACCAAATGAACAAAAAGAACACCATGACGCCGAGCATTCTCTTGTTAGAAAAAACGGTTGTCCACTCTTTTTATAAGGAGTACCGCCACTTCATCTAGGATGTCCCATTCCTAGCGACTAGTATTTAATGAACCATTTATGGTTGAATGACAAGAACTTCTTCCCAAACATGTCGTACCCACATCGTAATTTTCAGAACACGATTCGTCCAAGATTCAACCGCAAATTCAAAATTCCGACGCTCCTCTCCACGCGACTAATTAAAATGTAATTGGCACAAACAGAATCGATCTGCCATACCAAAACAACCTGATCTCATTCGTACTCTCATTGTCGTCTTTCAGTGCATCACTGCAGTCGTAATCTTGGATGGTTTGGTGTTAAGGGTAAAATTCAAAACATCTTAGACGGCGCACATTTCTGTGACTCTCTTTGAAGAGAGGAACGCGTTCGTTTGACATATTGAGGACTATGACAAAGCGTGAACTTTGAAAGTATTTTTATAATTTATTCATCAATCAACACTTATTAATTAATCATTCACAAAAATTGACTAAAATGTAATTGACCAAAATTTATTAAGTAAACATACTTCGTTATCTATGGTTTATACATTAAAAATATTTACAAATTACATGGACTCTTGATGCAAAGAAACTTGAACCTTCATTTATGAGTAATGAAAGTTACAAAGAAATGCATCATCACGTACTAAAAACTTTTGTAATATTAAAACATTTATCAAATCATAAAATTTGTTAGGACCAGAAAGTCTTCTAATTTGGGGCTCTCTACAATTCTAATTTTGTTAGAATCAGTTGTAATTCCATTTTAATTTATAGCATGGTCTAGATACTTGATGAAGAGGTTGTCTCGAAATAATAATTTCTATGGTCAGTCATAAACTTAAGGGCATTACTCTGAATTATGGCTGAGATGATATATCGGCGTGTTCCGGGTATTCTTGAAATTTGTAACAGTTTTTGACATTCGGAGCGGTGGAACAATTGGAAATATAGGCAATCCAAAATTTCGTTAAAAAAACCTCTTCTTTGGAATTAAACTACAGTCTATGTCGCGAAGACGGCATCATAGGCATTTTGTACTTAATTTCATATTATAGTTTATATAACAACCATTTCGGAAGATTTAAATTTATTTAAATTGCGGCTTCGGAAGAAAACTATGTTGTCATGTTAAAATTTGCAGAGAAATTACACTATTGGTTACATTCCCAAGATTCATTTTTAAGAAATGAAATTTCTTTCTCTGATTTGGATTATCTAAAGATTAAGAAAAAAAAGAGAAAATAGTTTACCAGGAGTTGTTACGATAAAATAACAAAGTGTTTTTTACTGCTTAACTAACCTCGTGTTCTACTGATAGAACTGGTTAGAATACTGTTATTACCCAATGACTTTTCATATTTACGGATTTCGTCTGAAATATCCTTCATTGTTGCTAGAAGGATTTTATGAAAACTGGAGTTTATTACAGTTTCTCTACAATGCTCTTTAGTCCAACAAATCCTTTCTTAATTCTTGGAACTTTTCAAGATTAACTTGGAAAAAGTTTCGATCAAACAGCAGAAATACTTCACCCATATTTAGTGATATTTCTTTGCAGTTTATTATTAATTTGTGACGGCAATAATTATGTAATTCTCAAAAACAACAAACTGTAATATCATTTGCTTAATTAAGAGTCTAATCGGAGCGTGTGGATCTTTGAAATCGATGATTCTACACCTAATTTTAACGTATTTGGATTATGTGTACTTAATCTTATATGAAATAAAAAATATATGGGAAAGCATCAGTAGGTACACCGAATATTATACGGGGGTCATTATAAATGTCTGTAGTCAAAGGCGGCTGTGAATTGTTTAGAAAATATGGCCGCTCTATATGAATAATCATCAGTTTTTACTAAAAAAATTTAATTATAGAGAAAATTGTTTTTGACTGTTGGCTGCACTGGTTACTAAATTGTTACTAGCGCAAGATTAAACTACATGTATTCATTTACATCCCTACCTACTTTAACGCAATATTATAACCAACCTGTCTTCCAAGTAAGGGGGACCATTTGGTTTAAATTAATAATTTAAAGAATATTGTTTTACATAACCTCTAATCTAATGCAATGACAGATCGTGTTCTTATATGTCAAAAACAAACAGTCCGAATCATTATAATTATACAACGGCAACGAGACCATTTACATTTGTTTTTACAGCTGCCTTTGACTACAGACATTTATAATAACTTGTATATAATAGGTGTCGAAAAGTGTAAACCCTAATGTCCATATGTCAAACTCTTCTGGACTGAGACAAGGAATCCATTCATATTTTCGAGAAAATTTGATTTTTGCTTTGAAATTTTTGACAGCTAAACGCACAGTCGCAGACCGGGCAGAGGAATCACCAATTTTGTTTTTCATACAGCATTCGTTCAATTTGTATTGTAACAATATGACTGTTTATGAGTAAGTAAATTAGCTCGATCGACACCATAGTAAACTCTATGGCTTCTATGCCAAATAAAACTGTTAGAGAAAGCCATTGTACATGTTCTTCATTTACCGCATTGAACTTTTCACAATACAATATTAGTGCATGTTTTTTCTGTAATTCCATTCAATAGTAAAGTTGACAGATTTATACTTCCTGAAGGAAACAGCTTAACTGCTCAAATTGAAGGCCACACTTGTCCGTCACACATCACGCCAAATTGCATAACAGTTAACGGATTTTGCCGCCATCTAAGTCGAAACAATAATTATAAGAAAATATTCTTGTTGTGTAAAACCTTGAACAGGCAATAAACGAGGACCGGGAGACAGTGAAATAATGTAGGTAACGAGCATAAATCGCCCACCCAGCGACCGGAATGAAATGGATACGGTTTCCATAACAGAATGAGAATTATTATTGTTGATTTCTTTGTTTTGCGAAAATACAGTCGAAACTAGTTGAGGATACTCCAGGTTGTGTCGTGTAATGGTAGATTAGATATGGCAAAGCAGTTTTAAGAAAAAGAGTTACCGGAATAATCAAACCAGCGTGGAACTCACTCAATTTTAGCTGCAAATTAATAACGGGTGTTCATTTAAAAAATCGTCTTTAAAACGAAAAATATAATTTTTGGCCGTGAAAACAGCTGATTTGAAACAAGAACGCAAAATCGAAATAAAATTGAGGCACGAATGTAAGTAAATAGAGGACGAGAAGCTTTCTTGCGGCATCTTCGTCAATCAAAAAGTCAAAAGCGACTTGATGCACTTTTTAAATGAATACCCGATATGAATAAATATCTAGAGAAATCAAAATGGTCCCTAACACTAGAACTAGAACAATTATGTTAAAATTTGTAAACATTTTGATTTATTTTCTTCTGTCTTGCGTAAGAATAGCTTCCATGCAAGGGCCATTGGCATCGGGTAGCGGAAATTATTTTTAACCGCATTGGTTCCAGAACCACCCTTCCAAATTTACACTAATTTATTGTTTATTGAGACAAACTCAGGTTTTGATCTTTTTTGTTCTTTTGTTCTTTTTTGTTCTTCATCTCCTTGCTGTCATTTTAAGAAAGTATACGGGGCTAATTTCGCACTGAAACTCACCGTTTTATTTTGTCGGTTTTTTCCAAGTTCCCGAATAATTGAAATTCATTAGTTAAAGTGAGTGCACGTGACCTTCAACCTTCGTCAGGTCCATACGTGAAAGTCGGCGAAAAGGTAAGGAAGCACGATNNCTTCGTCTAAACCACCCCCAGTCTTGTTAGGCTATAGATACAGTATAATGAAATTCGAAGATTTGACGATGTTATCTTGAATTGTTATATTTAGGGGTGGAGGGTGCATCCCCTACTGGGACGCAATTCCTTGTCATACAACCCCTCTGGATTGGGTTAAGGCATCTACATCTGGAAGTAGCTCTTTGATATCTTAAACCGTTGGCGAGAAAATTCGATTTTTCTCTTGAAAATTTGACAATATTTGATAATGCCTGAAACAACGGATTTTAATTTTTTTTGTTTGTTTGCTTCTATTCGATGATTGTGACAAATTCACAAAATTTGATCGTTGTGTCTTAAGTAATATTGAAATGTAGATGTGCATCCCCCACAATCTTTGGAGCTACAATGCCCAATATCGAGTTTGTATCTACGAATCTGACAAAGAATCCGGACACGAAATGTGAATTCGATAGGTAAAAGTGTTCTCAAGTTATGCCCAATATCCTTGAAGAGTGAACGACATGATTAAAAGTCGAAGTCGATCTTTGGTTTTTGAGGATCTTTGAATTTGATGTATCTCTGGAATTAGCCGATGTCCTATCTATTTACTTAATATTTATTAGTCCACACACAATTGCTTTCTCGAGTAGAGCCCCTCCGAGTAGGCTTTCTTTCTCGCGGAGCCGCCTCTAATGTCTCCGCAAGACTACGTGAAGGCAATCGATTTTGTGGAACTGATTTTTGAGATAAATGTCGTGCGTCCTTTCCTGTCGCACACGATAAAGGATGTCCTCATTACACATTGGGAGTGATAGTTCACCACGAAAAAATGGAAGATTCGTCATCACATTTTCAAATCTGTTTTTCGGTATTTTATCGGCAGTAGCCGAAAAAAAAATTCGTTAAAAAACAAGAAAGCGCGTCTTTCTATATACGACAAATCCCCTTCTGCACTGTGTTCCCTTCTGATTGCCATGGTCAGAACGAGCGGCGAATCGCGACCGTATCACGAAAAAAAAGCATGTTTATTTTTAAGTGTTTTTAAATAAAAGAAAAACCTCTAAAACCCCAAGTAAAATTGTATTGAGCACGTGGAAAGCCCCCTTGCTCTCCAGCTGGATGGTTTTTTAGTGTAAATTGTCAACTGTCAAAATAAAAAAATTAATTGGGTACTGTGAAATGGCAACTTCAATCCGGTAGTGATTGCGAGGAAAAGCAATTTTTTTGGCTTGAAGCAAATTATCCATATGAAACCAATCGAAAAAACGGTAAATAATATTGTATTTTAGTGGTTTTGAACCCTTTCGCAATCGAAGCTAAATTTCCCTTCACCGGAAGAGACTAAACCAAAAACATGGATGAAACGCTATTAGAACGATTTTTCATTATAAAATTGTTTCAACAAACGACAGGATTAAATAAGTAGTGAGCATTTCCATTTTTGCTGCTTCCGTGAGCTCCAATTTCAAGATCTAAATTGTTTCAGAAACGTCATCTAACAGAAATTAGTATTAATAAATTCACGATGTTTTTGAATAAGGGTTGGCCATATGTTTTTTTCACGTTGGACAAACTGATTGTCAGTAACATGACATATATGTATGCCAATATTCAAATCGGAACAATGTTGCCCATTTTAAATTAATTTTTTTTTTATATCAAGCGGTAATTTTTTTTAATTCTCTCACAAAAGAAAATTAAAATGCCAAAAACTATTTGTTCCACTACTAGTAATATATCGTCATATTTTGACATATGTAAGAATGCTGTGAAATTCCCTTTCTCCATTTTTCATTATTAACTACTAGTAAATAATGAATAAATTAACAATTTCTGAGAATCCTGTGATAATTGAAGATATAAAATTTAAATAGTAATATTCAGTACAATCAAGAGATTTTATTTAATAGTACTTACGTATTAAAATCGTTATTTAAAGAAACAAATTTTTAATTTCAAAATGTGGGATATTTGAATTATTCTGTTTTCGCGGCATGTCAAATCTGTCACTTGCAAAGTTCAAGTCGTCTGTCACGGTCAAAATATGCACTCCTCCTCGTGCCAGAAGGCATGTTTCTCCCAGATTTTTCACTTTCACATATTATAAAAG
>QDEB01114987.1:729-18227 GCA_004193795.1 Asbolus verrucosus | reverse complement strand
AAAAACAAATGAAGGTATAAAATTCAATATAATCTCAGATAATAGAATTTAAATACTCCTATCCATGTGCCGAATTTCAACAAGTTCTGATAAACCGTTTTAAAAATATTAAGCTGTATCCATACTTTTTAGTGACCTGTATGTAATAATAATAAATTGTGTAGCAGGTTATGATTATGTAATTAGGAATAATTTATTTTTTATTTTATATTATGTAATATTTTACAATTGAAATTTTAATATGCTCTTTGTATGTAGGCACATGTATTAATATATTTAGTAAAGTATAGGAAATGTTTTTATAACCGTGTTTTTTTCTTTAGCATATTGCTACGTATTTATGAATATTTGCTGCATATTTTCCGCCCTTTAGTATAAGTGTATTAAAGAAGTGTTCTATAGAAGTAATAAGTTTAGGAATAAGGAAGATTAAGAATTTCATTTTAAATGCGGTTAACTTTCATTATTTAATCACATTTTATATTTCCGTTAACTTATTGTTAAATTAAGTTCTTTAATAATTATTATTGTTAAAATCTAGTTTATTTGTATCTGCCTGGTTCTTATTCTTAATCTACTTCCAAGTTAATCAACAAAGGTAAAACAAAATGTTATATTATTAAATGTACCTACATTACACCGATAAATACCGAAAATTCTTTAAGGAAACTTTTTTTTTTTTTCAAAAAAAGGAAAAAAGCGGTCTCAATGTTTCCTCCACAACTTTTCTCGATTTCCAAAAATAATACCCAAATAATAACACCCAAAATATAACAAATTTAATACTATTAAAAAATAATTATAAAATATTCTCATGAGTGGATGAGAATGATGAAATTTTTTAACGCTGACTATTCGTTCAACATGTTCAAATTTTAGAAAATGTATTCTCAATAAGTGAGAATTTAAATTTGAACAATTTAAGTTGCCACATTCAGTGGATTTTTTTCAATTGGTACTCTGTAAAATTGAAACGATAAGAACTACTGCTTTCTATTAACTACATGACGACAATTTTGTAATGAAGAACTACGTGAAAACCCAGCGCCTTTACCTAACAAGTTTTTAAATTATACAATTAATATAATTATACAATCACAGTTCCGTACAAATTGTGTAATATTTACATTGAATTATTTGTTATAAACTTAAAAATAATGCTTAAGATTGATGACTATTTATTTGGTATTTTTAATATAAAATAAGGTTCTCGCAGTAACTACAGATTAAAGAGGTAACGGTTAACAACCAAATGATGATATCGGATAATTGCGTGGGAAATCGCTAATAAATAAACGCAAGTAATTTAATTCCAGATAATCATCTTAACCACAACTAGATTCTTATTTTACGAACACTTTTGTAATTTACATCAACTTGAATATACATATTTTCCCGCACGTTCAGTCAAAAGACTAAAACAGTTCGTTGCTAAACCAGAGAAAGTTCTTCTGACGACCAGTTTTGCGAAAATGTCGTTATCTCCTAAAAGGGACATGTCGAAAGGACATGGCTATGTGCCTAATGTGCTGATTAGTTTATAACTGTGCCCATTTATCTATAACGTCAATCACAGCCTGGAATGCTTGAAAGATGACCTAACGATTGTGTAAACAAATAGCCCATTATGTTGTCAACTAGAGATTGGACGCAAAAAAGGAAAATGGTGATATTTTATTTTAAGAAATGCCGTCACATACACACACAATGTTGAGCAATGGCGAACGCCATTCTGTACAAGTTGGCATTGACATTAAATTATTTTACCTACAGATTCACTGCCTACATACCCGGTATTACGTGAATGAGACAACGCCGACATTGTTGGTGCTGATAATTATGTCAAATAGACAGTTTCATAATTGCCCTCAAGGCTTAAGTGCAGCAGTAACGACTACGGATAGAATGTATGCTATTTCAGGAGTGTAACATATATAATCGCATTTCTAAAAATATGTTCAAAAATCAATAGTTTCCAATAATTCAACCAGTAATAATGATTTATCGGCGAAATAATCATTTTATTTTATTGTTGATTTAATGATCAATAAACGTCACGAAATACTCTGAAATACCTTACAGTCACAAAATATAGAAGACTAAATAATTCAAAAACAGTAGGAGTTAGTGTAGGTAACGTTAAGCAATAAATCAGATAACAAAACACACATTAAAACAAGAATGGTAACGTATTTTGCAATTTTCCAGAATCATTATAATCATTATCTCACCACTACTTGCGCTCAGCATTCAGACCGGATTTAATGACCAATTATTGTTATACATGTCCCTATCAAGTATTTATTTTATTGTGACCTTTGATGTTATAACGTAGATTAAAAAAAATATCGTTATTACTGTATCGATTTCAACATGAATTGCTTTAATACATTTTAACATAAAAACTTAACCCTTTTGCTATCAACAAAAGCGCTCTAAGTTATATTAAACGAAAGTATTCCCTCTATGATAAATACAAGAACACTAATTTCATCAATCCATCTCGTAAGCATATAATGACAATTTATAAATATGAAAAATTCAGGCAGTTTTCCGCATGAAGCATATTAAACTGAAAAAATATTTTTCCCCTTCTTTTTTTCGAGAATAGTTTTACTACCATTAGTCCTACCAGACATGTATAAATTGACCTCTTTTTTTTTACATTTTTACTATTTCTAGTAGGCGATGACCTATGATACTGTTTACATGTAAAATTTTATAAATAACATTTGAAATAAATATTTAGGTATAAAACTGCTTAAAATAACTAAGAAAAGTTGGCAATATAAATTTATTTTATTAGAATTTAAGATGGACGTAAAAACAAAAGAAATTGTTTCGTTACACATAAACTTAAATGAGATGAATATTTGAAAAAGGATGCAGCAACTAACAATATTTCACAAAAAGAATTCCAAAAATTTTACTAAATGCCATGTGGCCAAAATTAAATTGGTATAAACAGGAGAATGGGGCAATTAATTTAAGCAAATTAGTTGTTACTACGCAACATATTTCTTTCCTAGCTCTTACTACAGACTGAAATGGGTTTGTCGAAGAAAATTAAGTTAAAGATCCTCATTAGCAGTAACAATTTTTGAACGTCCTAAACCTGACCTTCTTGCAATTCTACCATGATCTACAATTTTCTTTTTTTTTTGGCAATCACATAACTCACTAGCAATTGAGTGTTATCCCATCTCTGCGGCGTTGTGCAATTGTTAGCTTTTGAATTTCAGTTAAACCTGGCATTTTCAAATTCAGATGTGTATAACAATTATTTGTCTCAACACTTACAATGGCTTCATTTTGTTTGACAGTTCCATAGCTTGATATACAATGATAAGATTTTGAATGTCCCAGTTTTTTTTTTGTACATCTACTGTCCATGAAACGAGAAATAGAAATTTCAAACGGTACATAAAGATGGATATAGTTCATTCGGTTTTACTTTTTTTTTAATTATAAGCAACTCGAATACTTATTTAAACGCAAAATAAAGGTAAGTACTTCTTACATATAAATGAATAAATACTATCACAGTTGATATAATTATATATACCATTCACCTGTGGAAGTGGTGTAATCTTATCTTGAAGCATTTGTACTAATATGGGGTTACTAATGAGTGGCAGTAAAATGTAAAAAGAGAAAAAAATAGGTATATATAGTTACTAAAAAAGAATGTGACAGATGTAGCCAAAACCAAGCAACATTATGACACAAACTCCTGGAATGAGCATTAGTATGTCATCGGAATGTTTACTGCAAAATTAGATTTTTTGAAGTCAATGTAAATGATATTAAGTGCAACATTATCATACATGTTTCAAGGTCAGATGGCTTTGACAGGGGAATGGTATGCAGATATTTTTCACTTTTTTGTGGTTACAAAAATCGTTGCCTTTTGAAATCAAAATACTCATTTCAATTATCGAGAAAACTTTGATTCGAAAGTATGAAAATTCTTATAGTACATAGTTAACTAATATACTCAATATCTGTTTGAATTATACGAACAATACATAATAAAAATTGTTTTAAAAATTAAAAAATGTGAACATAGCAATTTTTCGTTACAACCCGTAAGTTACTTTCTTTTCAATAAACCTAAATTTAACAGACACTGACAGAAATTATTAGTAGCCTTTAAATCAAACACCGTGTATGTAATTTACTTTTTTTGCACACATTATTTCACTTAACTTTTCATTTTTCTGTGCATGAACTCAGAAAATTTATAGTGTTACTGCAATTAAGGTGAAACATTGTCTTGAACAAATTCTTCACTCTAGTAGTACCAAAAAATATTTTTTTTTTAACAATAATTTTCGACGTTGTTTATATGAGTTTGCTGTGCAAGCAATAATTATATTTCTTTAGTAGCAATTACCGCTAATGATGATAATTAGTAGACAATAATTAAAAAATAAAAATAAACGGATTAAATCACACAAATCAAGAATATCCTGCCATTGTGACTACGTACTAGCATTAATTTATTCACTTTTACGGCAAGGGTGGATTTATGTAAACCTGTGTACTTGATCAATAACTGACTGTGAAAATAACCACAGACATTAAACCTTGTATCAACTGCAGAACTTAACATCAAGCATTGTGGAAACAGTGTACATGGATATCATTTTACAAAAATTTCACTACATATCTACAACGTTGTGTTGTAGTCAACACTTTATCACGATCCTTTTAACCATTTAAAAAACTTTACATTACGTCATTAAAAAATATCAATCCTGGCCAGCCATATCGTGTTTCAAATTTCTTCTACACGCACCCTCTTTTTTAACAAAGCTAAAGGGTTGATTTTTGGTAATTTATGTGTAGATACAGTCTTTATAATCCAAAGGATTATACTATATATTTTTAAATACTGCAATCTGATTTTTAAAAATAAAAAAATATTCATGAGGATATTTTGATATGGTTTAGACTTCAGTTGGTTTAAACGTATTCGTTCCTTCACAAGATACTACGAAATCAATTTAAAACAAGAATTTGTCAAAATGCGACTTATTGACGATGAATTTTTCTTTGTCGTTATTATTGCCAACATTTTTCAATCTCATTTTCCTTCAATGAATGTAGTCAAAAAATTTTTAAACGAAGGCGAAAGTGTAACGCAAAATGACAAAATGTAAGTCACAAAATCTATAAGGCACTAAAATAACTGCATCAAATCAAGAATTTAAAATAAAACTGTGTACTTCTGTTTTAGAACCGAAATGAAATATTGAGAAAAATGAAACTTCGTTAGGAATAAACTGGAAGTCGAACGTTTCAAAACAATATTCAGTCAGTAGTTAGTTCGAGACGATCAATAAAAAAACTGATTTACTTTTGGATATGTGCTTCACGATCTAAAAATAAAAAATGATTGAATCCAACATGTAAACTCGATGGATATAAACGTTATGTAACACTTCTCACAATGGCAAACAAATAAAATAATTCCCACATCCCTAGTTAAAATAACGACAAAATTTCGTCGCATTCCGGGTCAAATTAAATAATTCTCGTCGGAAGTTATCTTTTACTTGCTTGGAACAAACAGAACAGTACAGCGCAAATAGTTCGTCAAATTAAGTGGGATAATTCGCAAATTGACCGTTTCCACAGTTCGTCAGCACTCGGCGACTGAGTGTTTAAGACATTACAACCAAATAGCTGTGTAATCAGGTGGTGGCCCACAAGTGTGCCGACGAACGTGGTATAATAATTCGGAAAGGAAGTGTCCAATTGCGGACTCCAAGTGCGTGGGCGGCGCCGCTCACGCGTGCCCCCTGCAACTTAAACCAGAATCCTTCTGGAGTCTTCCGCGAGATGTCCTACGGTAACGGGAACATCTCGTCGAAAATCATCGACAGTTACCGTATCAGCAATAAGATTCCAAAACAATATGTAACAGCAACAACAAATTAATTCCTTTTATGGCTGGGCCTACACAGCAATCTATGAAAAAAATTTATAGCATACACTCAACTTCAACTTAAATCTACAAACAAATATTTTTTCTTATGTTTTACCTTCATTGTGAACCAGCACTACGCTGTTTACAATCAAAATTCCGTTCTTTATTTAACAAAGTAAGATTGGATAAGTGGGGGCCGCCTCAGGTTCTCACTACTTAAAGAATTTTGAAATTAGAAGGCTACTCCTCCTTTACCGCTTTGGGATTGTAAGTCTGAAATACACATATCTCGAAAACTGAAACTACCAAGCGAATATTTTTAGTTACAGATTTCTTTTTTTTTTTTAAGGAAAACAATGGAAACATATGTTAAACGTAAAATTACTTTATTTATGATATACTTTCTAGGACGTTCGCGACTTTTGTTGGTGTAAAATAAAACTCATAAAATTAAAATTTAATTTAAGAATGATAAACGTCTTAAAAGTAGGTTTGTACGTGTTTATACACCGCGATTTAACATTTTCAACTTTTACGTTAAAGCTTAAATGCAAACTCAAGTGCGTATGCGTTCCACACCTCAAAAATAAAGAGAATACAAGAATTTGTGGTCAAAAATACATGCACGTTTTTGTAATTTCTTAAATGGTAAATATGTTGTATAAATGACATCTTACTACTTCTAAATTGGGTACTAAATGCTAAATCTTAAATGTTAAGTGCTGTAAAAACCGAACACTAAACCAACTGCAGTGAATTTGACTATCCAATACACAATGAGTCATTAATGAAAATCTGTTATTCAAATTAATAGAAGCAGGTACTATTTTTATGTTTTTTTTTAAATGATGAAAAGCCACGATTGCTTCATTGTAGTCTCTCTAATCGATAGAAACAGTATTAGTCTTTACTTCTTATGGTACTTTGCAAATGTTAATTTTTACTATTAGTATGTAATTTTCGCTTTCGCTGACACTGGACATTTCCGGATTGTCTATTGTCATTCTAAATTAGAAAAATTTTGAGTATAGTTTCCCGTTACCTAACTTCATCGTGTGACAATATAGTGTTTAATTTTAGTTTCATGGAAAGTCACACTAATTTTTTAATTTTAAATAAGATTAGTTAGACATTACTGCTACCACATTCGAACATTATTTATTCCTTTCTTATTTATTTATTTTAGTTAGATTAGTGAATTCATCCCGATTAAGTTTTTCAAAAACCGCAATGTTGAGACGGAATTTCTGAGGTTTGTCGTTTTGAAAAAAATGCCATTTCTTTGTCGACTACATAAAAATAACAAGACACAATAATCTGTGGAATGTAGAATTTAACTTTAAATAAAATTTAAATCATTCCAATTTACAAATGTATGTATCAGTGTAATAATATAACATCAATATATACGGGGTTATCATAAACATTTGTAGTCAAGGGCGGTTGTGAATTGTTTAGAAAATATTATCGCTCATATGATCAATTATCAAATTTTTACTAAAAAATTTTAATTATGGGGAACTGTGTTTTTGACTGTTGGCTGGTTACTAATTGTTACTAGCGCAAGATTAAACTACATGTAATCAATTATTTCCCCACTTATTTTGTTAAAATGATGTAAACAACCTATTTTTTTCCCATTTTGTTTAAATTAATAATTCAAAGAATATTTTTTTATATAACCTCCAATCCAATATAATAACAGATCCTCTTATTATACGTCGAGAATAAACAATACCAATCATTATGATAGGGATTTTTAGCGGCAACAAAACTAACTGCATTTGTTTTCACAGCTGCTTTTGCTTTTTCTTGAATTTTATTGATTTTCTTATAAACATAAAAAAAACTTTACTTGTTTCGATATACAATTTAGAATTCGTGATAATTTAAAAACAAAAGTCATCCGAGTGTCAACAATTATAAGCCAAAATCGTTGTAAGTGGTTTTATAGAAAAACAACAATCCTCACAAATAGTTTGCTATGTTAAAAATTTTGTGTTTGTAATTACAACTGCTGCAACCATATCATGATTTAAACGAAAAACACTTTTTTAATATTAGTGAATGCCTCATCGATTTGTGCGATTGTGTAAGTTTCTTTTTTCCATCAGACTGTTGTAAAGGTAAGGGCAAATCGATTTCCACTCATTAGTTTAATTAAAGACCACGTAAGCACGAATTGATGTACAAAAAAATTATCACTAACCTCCATTTAGTTCTCGGTAACGACGTACCACGAAGGCAAAAACAAAGAAAATGAATTTGTGAATAATTGAAAACAGAAAAAACTAACCGATTGATTGTTCAGTGGGCACACGTCACCTTTTCATAGCATACAAATAACGGAAGTTGATATTGTCCCGATACACTCAGCGGAAGTCACGATGATCAAATATTTTTTTCCGAACTTTCCATATTTTATTCAGCTCGTTTTCATTTTTAGACTTCCCAGCTATCGCTGTTAACTTGACGCCTCCATTTTTATGAAGTCTTTACGTACCTAACGGAACACATAAATGACACGATACGGATTTTCGTGCCCAAGAAAACTATCAGTTAACCGCCGATTAAGAATGTACCGCTGACTACAAATCAACCGTGTAATTTCGCAGAAATTCAAATTTGTCAGTTTCAGTTTTCCTCGATTATAATGAGGAACTGTTTGGTAATTTTACGAAGTAAAGCAAGAAAAAAGTTTCCGTTTATTGTGTTAAAAGACAAAAAATTTCATAATCATTAAAACTATTAAGTGTGAGTAGATACAAGATCTCATTTTTGAAAAAAAAAAAAAACGAAATTTTAGTTAATTTTTTTCGACATGCGTGAACAGAAAGTAAGCAATATATACTGTAGCAGGTTAACCATGTAACCTCAAAACTTCAAAATTTTTATGTTTGTGAATTCAATGAATATGTTGTTTTAGCTACTATTGTTATACAGATTCTTAACCCCGCTTAATTTAAAAAACGGTTAACATGCAAGTATGCCTATACACACTTTCTCTTTTTCCATAGATTTATACTGTATATGTATGTTTTAGACTTCTTATTTTTCTAATTCTTACATATAAATTATGAAGAAAAGTCATTAGACTGTTAAATTTATAATGCAACTAAAATTACTAAATTTCTGATTCTAAATTTCCAAAAAATTTTGTTTATACATAAATAAGAAAACGCTTTAAGACATTCTTCCGTGAAGTGTGTATAATCAAATAATTCATTTATAATTAAGATTTCAAAAAATGAAATAAAGTGGTTCAATAAATAAAACCATTTGGATCATACTGTATAATGGCCGTAACAGTTGCCCAGAGAAGTTATTTAAATAAGAGTCTACTTTCACACCATTCACGTTTATCATATAACAAATTTAAATTCTCACGCTTAATGGTAACGATGATTGTTCCTCGTATTAATTACCAGCAAAAAGCAAGGCAAAAAAAAAATTGAACATGAAATAAACGTTCATCTCGATTTTGATTATAACATTCTCCGTTTATTACTATAATCGAAAATTTTTATTTATTCTTCTCATTAGCTATTTGCAGAAGTCAAGGTACTACTATTTTATAGAAATAGAAAAAAATAGAAAACGTTAATCTCATAAATCTCTTGCTCTGACATGTTTGCAGTGCCAAGCAGAAATATTCTATGCCAATTTCCAATACAAGAATTCTGGATTAATTCTGCGATCAAGCGAAGTTTTTTATTCTTACGTGATGTACCCTCAACATCAACAGAAAAAAATGATAGAGCCTCACATAAATCTAAGGACCCAACAGTTAGTTCGTGAAAATAATAGGGGAGAGGTTACTGACCTGAAAATCTTGCTAGGAAGCGGTGGAAGCCGGTGGCGAGTGCTTGCGCCAGGCACCGGAGGACGAGAGGCAGGGGGCTCGCCGCCGCCGCCGCCTCGGCGGGATGGCCCCATGCCGGCCACATCACGTGCGCCACTGAAAACAAACGAATATTTAATACCTTCCTATACCTCCACATGTTGCTATCATAAAGTTTAGTAGCTACATTCACGTTGAGATTAATTAGACAGGTGTTTGGATTCATCATTTCAAGAATGTTGTATTATAATTATACACATTTTGCTCGTATTTTTAGATATAGGGTGCTCATTAACCATAGAACAGCATGTGATGTGCAGACATAATAATAAAAAAAACGGTGCAATAGGAGTACAGGTTTCCGTTGTTTGCTGGCTTTCAACACACCATGTTTGATCAATCACCAACATTGTAAAAGTTACCCCCAAATAAAACGCTGGAACACTAACCTCACAAACAAAAAGTAATAATTGATGAGACAATTTATAAATAGAGGTATGATATTGAGTTCAGAAGGTTTTAATAATAATGAAGATGATATTGTTTATGGAAACAATTAAATGTAGTCGGATAAAAATGTAAATGAAAAGGATTTAATTAAACACAACATGCCTTAACTTTATAGGAGGTAGGTAGATATGAACGGCCAGTTTATTTTACGAAAAAATATTTCTGTACGAATCGAAACAATTATAATAACTCATAAGCAGATATTTCTCAGAATCAATAGAACAAAATATGTATATGAAATTAAGTGATTATTACGGAAGCAACTACTGAAGTACTTTGTAATTACTTGCTAAGTAAATATGAAAATTTAAAATACGCAAAAGTCATTATGTGGTTACTAACAATTGAATTTTACGAATTATTAAAACAACTCTACGAACAAAGTAATTATTACTTATTAGTAGTAAGTACAGAGCGCATACATACTGCGCATTTTTATATAACATATTCATTTAGTGTCCACACAATTAATTTTTGCTTATTTTGTATATTGGAGTGATTTTTGCATATTTCAGCAACTTAGGAATGTATTTATGGTATATTTTTTTACAAATTTCTAAATATATGTACATATGTACATGCATATTTTTCTTTATTTCACGTATGTCATGTATGACGTATCACGTAATTGACGTTTACAATTTCACTCTCGAATTATAAGATCGGTTGATGCATCATTGATACATTTTTCGAATTTTTTCGTAATTTACCTGTTAATTTTTAAGAGACATTGAGAGATACTGAACACTCATCACCTGATTTTGCTTAGAGAGAAATGACATTTAAAATGGCACTAATTAATATTTTGTTCGATAAAGATTAGCTGCTTTACAGATCAAAACTTTCGTTTTCAATCATGTTGACCACAATGCGAAGAAGGAAGTTGGTGAACAGATAATCGCAACATAAATATACTTAGACACATGCAGAAGGCAACACGCGTGTTTATATCGATGACAATGGATCCCACTTTATGACAAATAACGGTAATAATAATCACATACTGTAAAAACTACATATCACAACTTTCTCCACAAATGAAACAAGTACTGCATGCTAACCAAATTTTGAACTCTAATCTTTGTGTTCCTTATGCACCTCTCTCACATTCAGGCAACCACGTGATTTCGGCTAACTGAATGGATAACCAAATTCAAAATTTTCGAAAACTGTAAAATATTATGTGTCGGTTATCTCGGACAGAATCTCTAAAATTTATAGTGAAATCCCAACTATTTCTTCAAGAACGAAAAAACTCAAAAAGTACCAATTAAATTTCAGAAGACAAAGTGAATTGTAGTTCAAAAATTAACAAAAATAGACAGATTTCTCAGAAACTCGTCGCAGTCAGCCGTTTCTATTCAAATCCAGATCGTACGAAACATCTAAATCGAAGGTCTCACGAAACATATTTCGTAAGGAATGGATTTGAAAGGGAAAAAAAATCAAAGTTGTAAGTAAGTTTTCCGCTTATAACCGCTTCCGTAGAATTCAAACGATCATCTCATAGCTTCACACAAAATCATGTATATCCATGAATATACTTTACAGAATATGATTCAAAAATCCAATGCATAAAATAACGTTTTTCAAAAAAAAAAAAAAAAACAGTAGATTCTTAATAAAATGCTGGTAAAAGCTATTTTAAATAGTGTTTTATGTTCGCCGCGTCTATATTTACTCTGACATCAGCAATGCATATATTAATGGTCAACGCTTTCTTTTTTTCAGGTAAATGAAACCTAGAAAATTCATCCGGAAGGAAACAGTGGTTTTGCAAAAACAGCTAGCTAAGTTAGTTGCATCACATTACTTCTTCCAACAACAATACCGTTCCTATCGTCACAAAACAGTTCGAAGAGTACAAAAATCATTCATTATATTATCGCACCATTTTAATATTATCATTACTATTATAATCAACTACTTAATATTGTAGGTATAATGAATGAGTAACCACATAATTACTGAAGATAATTAAAATTCACATCGCATGAATTACAACCGAACTAACTGCCACATACGGTGATGAATCAAATATGTAGAACTACATCCATCGCTTAAAAAGTGGAAACTTTACGAAAATGTTCCGAGTCCTGACGTAATCACTTTCCCCTAGCTTTCCCTTGATTATTTTATTACGCATCAACGAACTGTGTTTTACCAAAGTGCCGCGTTAAACAGATTTCATTAAATCAAAAAGATTAAGCAAACATTTTGAGCCGAGCGTATATTGTAGCCAGTCTCACCTAAAGTCAAGAACAAACAGAGTGGCGCGCCGCTGGTGAAAAGCCCTCCCCAGTTGGCATCGTCAAGGCTGTGGGAACGTTTACACTTCAATGATAAACAAAGCGACCGGTGACTCTGAATCGGACATATCAGCGATCGAAATTATTAAAAATGAAACACAGAAAAAGCAGAAAAAAACACAGAAACAACATCATGACTATGCCACGTGAAACTATACGTAACCGCAAACACGGTCGAACTGTAATATTCACACCAGTTTTCTCAAAATAAATGCTCAAACAATCCGAGTAAGTGTAACAATATACATTCTTCGCTGTTTTATATTCAGAATTTTTATATCATTATTTTTTATTTTTTAATAAATTGTGGAATGAATATTTAAATAAGTTGATAGATTAGTCCATCTTTCAACGTCATGAACACAGAATTTAAAGAATGTAGATTAGATGCGAAATTTGCTCTACAAAATGTTGATACACACACATCCTTTATCTGCACGCCTTACACACACGTAGTTTTTATTGGACAAGCAAATATTTACAAATTTACAAGCACAGAACACCTGTTTAACAATGAACGACATTTTAAAAGCAATCACTTTGTGTTCTGATTATTCCCTAGTTATCTACAAATTGAATATAAACCTCATTTTTCTCGGTAATACTTTCAAAGTAATTGAAAAATCAATAATTGTTATTGGTAAATACAAACAACAGTAAAAAGACTTGTAATAGTAATTTCCTTAATTATGTTAAATCACCTAGAGCACCTAAAAGCATTTTATGCATTTTTCACCAACCGACAGTAAGGTAACTTTTCAATATTATTCATAAAATTTGCTCCTATTAAGATGACCAGTAGTAGAACAGTAACTGGAAAATAATTGAAAAATACACATGTGGAAACGTTAAAAAGTTGATAACAAAACTCAACGCGTAATAAATGAAATATGAGTTCAGAATTATTGATTATATCAAAACAACTTCTGGTTATACCTTTCTATAGATTGTCTATTTAAAAATTTATTAATAATTGTTGGATAGCTGTTTTGACAGAATGATGCGGTAGCGATTTTTTGTTTGCCAAAAAAAGAAATTAATTGAAAAATTAATGTTAGGTTATGATGAAAAAAGGTTCGAAAGAGCACCACTAATCAATAGTGACCTTTTTAGTTACTACATGTTTGTCAATATATCCCACCCCAAAAACACCCCTTTCAAACGTTATTACTAAAATTCGAACATACAAATGAAATATGCAGACAACAAACTGCCGTTCAATTTTTAGAAAATATATTTCGAAATACGCTAAGAAATAGGAAAACAAAAATGATTTCTCACTTTATGTATAAGTTGGTCTCTGCATGAGGCCAAAAAAAAACCTCAAAAGGAATGAATATTCAAAATTTGAAACTTCGTTAGTGTCATCAATAATCCCGCAGAGATCATAACTTTAAAAGCATGCAAAAGATATTTTAACGAATCTGAGAAATCACTTTCTTATTATAATTCATAATTCGGTGAAGAATTTTGTTACTATGTTATCCCATTTACGTATATTATATGAAATGATCGTTTTGTAATTATCCTTCAATACCACCTAGTTGTAGGAAACGCCAAGACATACAAGTAATATTATGTTAATTAAATAAAATGCAGAAGCAATAATTTTAGCCTTCATCAATAATTATATTTAATTTAGCGACGTCTACGTTAATATATCCACGTTTAACTGAAAACAGATTACACAGAATAGGTAAAAAGCTACGTTCAAGAAAATTTATTCTTGGAAACTTAATGGTCGGAGATAGGGATCTTGTTATATCCCAATTTAGCAATAACACTACAGAAAAACCCCGCAATTTCTAATTTGCTCAATTACCATCTACTTCAAATCGAATATATGAATTATCGCGTTACTTTTCTTCTCTTGTATTTTATTTTATATTTTGTGAAAGTTAAATAAGTATAATAATCTGATTCTCGTCCACAAATAAATTTAAATAGGAGGAAGTTATCGGGAACAGTAGACTCGGGAAAATAAAACAATCCAGTCAAATCGATGTTTCGTGGATTGATTTTCACGTTTTTAAGGTCTCAGACAGTTAGTGATTTATATTAACAAACATTGTAAAAATAATTTTTAAACTGTAATATTGAAAAAGAAAGACTGGAGTCTTACATTCCTCCAGCGTAATTCCACAAGTCCACAATTCCCGATATCATCCTCCTATTCAAGTTACGTAAGTATGAAATTCAATAAATCGTAAAACGCCCGAATTTTAAGATAAGTCCTGCCGGACATTTCTTCGATAATAAGGATTTCTTGAAAGCGAAAACAGGAATAATTCCTTCCTTCAGGGTCATAAATTACAGGTTCACCACTGGGAATTATCTTTAAAAAAATAAATTTGTATTTAAACAAATATCTGCTAAAATATTTATATTATATTAAAAAAAAAAAAAAAAAAAACGAAAAAACATTTAATTTCTGCAAGTGAGCAAGATGAGTACGGTAAAAAAACTGTTTTTTACATTTCTACCAGCCAAATTCAAACAAGAAGGAAAACTTACATATAAATTAATTTACTGATAAGTAGAAAAAATATATTTCTTCCTGTTATGCTCAAAATTTTATTTAATAAAATCTTATTACATCATTATATATAATGTTTGTCGAATATTTTTGAATATCAGATTTTAAACAATATTATGAATTATTATGAAATATTGCGCACTATTGTACTACTCAATTCTTCTAAATGGAATTCAGCACGAAAAACGACACAAATTTCCAAATAACTTATACCCACTTATTGCAAAATGAGTTACTCAGGTCTTCATTGAATAATTTAAATTGTAATCGATTAAGTTCAGTTCATTCTTTAAAAAGCTATAACCAAAACTAAATAAATAGGAATATTTTTTACAAATAACATCGGGACAGGAATACAATACAAAAAACTTTTGTAGTACATTTCCATCGGGAATAACAGAATTTCGTTATATTTCTAATTATTTCATAACGGTGTTTTGATTTAATCATCAAAATAATCCGTAGACTTAAAACTTTAAACTATTAGCAATCCAAATCTTGCTCTTTACAAGTAATAACGCATAAAAATAATAAAATTATCTGTGGAACCTGTACATAACACTAAATAAATTTACAGGTTCCTGATAATTAATTTCGAGAATTATTAGAAATTACTTAATTAAAACGTTCGATCTGAAAGCACATTTCTTTCAGGTATATGTTAAGCACTTCAAAAATCCAAGGGTTTAATATTTCATTACGTTACTGACACTGCGTACGTGTGTGGGAAAGAAAAACAAGAATTTTAATATAAAAAAAATTGCATGCAAAAACAAGGTCGACGTTTATTTATTGTTTTTCGAATGTTGCAACGGAAAGAAGCGTAAAAAATGTATCTGTTACACACATTAACACGAATTACGCAAGTGTCGAAATGTTTAAAGAGACGATACGCTAATTAAATAAGACACGATAATGCGGGCGTCATGCAAAAACAATTAAGAACAGGCAGAGACATGTTATCGTAATAGACATTTCGATGGTCACACACCATCGTCTAGAATCAAATGGGTTCGGTGCTAGCTGCGAACGAAATTCAACTTGGTGTTTGTGAAAACAAACCACATATTCGAGCCACCTACGAATACCTACATTGAAAAGATCTCAGCAACATGAAGGTGGTCCAATAAAGCTCACATTAAATAAAAATTCCATAGCACTTCGTCTGTTTGTGAAAATCATCACACAGCGGAAAATCCGGCTCGTACAGTTTCCGCAAGTCTTCAGACATCACGGACCATCGCGGCCGCAGAAAAAGCCTAACTAAAAAAAATTTCCACACAAAACACAACACTGCAAAAAAAAAACGACGAAAATCTAACTGGGCTCGCGGGTTTCGTACTGAGGTCGAATCGTTAAAATTCGCGGTCAGCCAATTAAAAACGGGGCAGATAATTAGTATTCGATTTGCGAAAACCCATCGGAGAGGCCGGACTGACTATGACCGACGACGAACGGCAATGTGCATGAACTGACGGCCCAGAGAACAGCATGCCATGACCGAGAACCGAACTCTGCCGAAGTGAGAGGACGTAAACCGACGAGCGGACGGAAAGAAAGTGCAATTGTCTCCTCACCTGAGAGAGAAGTCCGGTCCGGACCGGAGTAATGCTTCTACCTGCGAGCGCGTATGTTAACCGTAACACACCGGCGAAGCTGGAGTGGAAGTGTTATGACGACCACACAGCATACGTTCACCTCGCCATCTGGAAGAGTAATAATGGCGAAAACAGACCGCTCCATGCTTATGTCACCATGCCGGAAAATTCATTGCGAAAATTTATCGAAAACAACTGTTCAAAATGCACACTGCCAAAGAACAGTTCACGATCGATTGTTTTCTTCAAAACAGATCGAAGTATTTAAAAGATTTTCATTTTTCTGGAAAACAAAACGGACCACATTTTCTGCTAAATCGTCAACTTTTTCTTTATCTGGCAAAATTTTGACTTACACTAGAAACAATTTACAATTTCAGCTTGTTGATGAAATAATAAAATATTTAAATAAAATAAAAACAAACGCTGTTGATTAACGAGATTCACATTTTTGTTATTAAAGCTTACTGTTGTTTGATTATTAAATTCCCTGTATGCATAATTAATTTTCTATAGGGGAGAACTGGTATGAATGGGACAAGTGCAACGATTCAAATTGATATTCATCTATCTATTCTCAGTATCTTTACCTCATACACACTGTAGTAGATACGTATTATTATTTGGTGTCCTTATAAGAATAAAATTTGTGCATGTATTTACACGGAACTTCCCCCTTTTAATTATCTGAAATTTAGTAACGACTAAATTTTTTTTTTTTTTACTTTGCGTCTTTAACCGCACCGAAACAGTGCTTTAATGAAGGCTA
>QDEB01114954.1:0-15764 GCA_004193795.1 Asbolus verrucosus | reverse complement strand
CTGTCAGATGCTGTTACATGGTTCTCCGCTTCTCTGTTGCTTGAAACGCATTTATGTGGTAAAAATTCATTCTTGGGTTCTTTTCAAACTGAACAAATTTTATTGAATCAGTTTTCGTGACAGTTATATTAAAGAATAATTTTAGGAAGTTTTAACCTAACCTCACTGTATAAATTGTTGACAGGTGAAAAATACGACATACTGGCAACAAACATTTTCGCATCGAGTAGTAACTAGAAGTAATTTATTTTTGATGGCACGTTACTTATTCAGTGGATTATTGAATTTTTGGATTAAACAACACTAATGGATTTTTATACGTAAATTTGGGCCTTTTTCCCCACTTACGTTTATGGCCAAAAATCATTTTATGTGCCTCATAGCATACTTGATTAAGAAATTGTGGCAAAAAAGCACTTCAAGGATATTGAACTCTGAGCTTTATGTAGAATCTAAAAATATCGGGTGTTCATTTAAANNGTTACATTCGTGCCTCAATTTTATGTCGTTTTTACGTTTTCACGGCTAAAAATTGTATTTTTCGTTTGTCACTGACGTCTGTCAAAAATTGTGGGTATACCTCATTTTATTCGATTGATTTCAAAAGCGACTTGATACACTTTTTAAATGAACACCCGTTATAAAAATATATGCGTGTTCCTTTTAGGATAGTTGTGGTTGTTTCCGACGAAATTAAAAAATTTTTTCAAAAAATTGATGATTTTCTAAATACATTGACTCTGAAAATTGTATTTCAATATCGTAATAAATAAAGAAAAAAAGTGGATGAGCCATGTTTCGTTTACGCCCGGTGTATCTAATGAAACAAGCTTTAATTTTAAACATCACATTTTTTCAGCGTAAAGGTATTTTCAGAGTTTATTTCATACAATTTTCTTAGCAAATAATCAAGTAGTTTGTGGTGCGAACAAAAAAAAACAACAAAAATTCATAGTTACGCAAGTATTGTTGGTATTCACTGTAATTTGTGCACAACGTTGCCACATTTCTTCATTCCTCTTGATCTATTCTAAATATTTCATTAATTTTTAACTTTGTATTGTCACAAAATCATTTATTTTATTTAAAATAGTTTTGTAATAATGACAAAGACTAAAAATGCCTGCACACATTTGTTGAAATTTCGATTTTGAACAAGTAGTTTCGGTTAGGGACAGTAGTTTCAAAATTTTGGAAAACAGTTCCAATATTCTGAATTTTAAACTTCCGTTAGCCCCAACTATTTTTTTTTTTGTGTATTTGAATAACTCCTGGTTGATTTGCATTGTATGTTATTTATGTGTTTGATTTGAGTAATGGCTTGTCAAATTATTTACTCAGCCTTGATAAAGAATTCGTGTACGAAAAGTGCGTCCGTCCTTTCCGTTCTCGATGGAAAAGTAACACATTTGTCTATAAATAAACGTAGTTTGTTAGTTAAATTTCGAATTCTTCGAAGAAGCGTTCGTGACAAAACATGAAATTCAGTATCAGCTTTGAAACGGGATGTTTCAGCAGAATTTTTTAACTTTCCAAAGCAAATGACTTATTCAACGGTGATAAATTTTCGTCTCGGTGAACTAGTTTCCACAAGCGCTGCGTTTTCTGCTTTCTACAATTTCGTTTTAATTTTGTGAAAGAAACGTAACAAACAGAAAAAAGTAAAAGTTTTCCCGCAGAAATCGATTATTACGAGTGCGCATCAAGCAGAGGTTCTTGCATGTGTATATCATTTGCCGTCATGGTTCGTTAAGCGGATCGTGAAGTTAAGTTTTGAACATTTTTTTTTTACCACAGGGAAGTCCAGTCCACTGACGAAGAAGTCGACAACACAAAATCCGAAGAACCGACGACTCCCGTTGAGGACGATTCTAAATCCGAAAATGGAGAAAGTACGGAAAACGGCGAACCCGCCGAAAAAGAAAACGGTAAAGGAGACGAAGGCGACGATAAATTTGCCGCTGCCGAAGACGACACAGGTCAGTTATGAAGAAGCTCCGTCCGGAGAAGTTACCGAATTTTATTTGCAGAAAAAGTGTGCAGCATAAAGAGGAAGTCAGCTGGTGGGGACGCCCCGGATGAAACTCCAGCTGAAGGCGCAACTCCAGAGAAGAAAGCCAAGCTTGGGGAGACCGCCGAAGCGGAATCGAACGGCGAAGCTGAAGTAGCAGCTTAAAAAATAACAAAACGAATGTTTAACTTTAAGTTATAATCATTTAATTTTTTGTAACCGTGTAATGCTAGGGTTCGTAAAAATCGAACGCTGGCACCCTAGCATCACACATCATTACAATATGACACCACTATTTTTAGGAAATTGCATTTATTTTTTAGTTATTTGGCACACCGTTTACTAACACATTCCCATCAATATGGAAAGTTTGATGTTGTTCTATTCTAATGATTAAAGTTATAGTGTGGGTGCCAAGTTAGAGGTGCATTTGTGTACTTAAAACATTTTTTTTATTAAATGAATCAACTACGTTAGTTTTTCAGTATAATAATAATTGTCCTGTGTTGTGAATTTAATGTAAGATATTACGGCACATGTTGAGTGTCTTAGAAGATTTAAGAACTTTGTTATTGTAAAATGTGGTGAATCTCTAGGAGCCAGCTCTGCCATTACCTCACTAACACTGGTTTCTAAATATGTGTTCATATCAGACATGCTAATTTTATACTGCTTTCATTTTTGTACTAAATTCCTCTGGATATTCTTATGTATATGTTGTGAATTCGATAAACTAACAGTATTTTGTAAAGGGTTCTCCGGATTGGAGTTTTTACTGCTATGGTACAAACTGTTTGTATTTAATTAACGGTATGGCAATAAAGAGTTAGTTTCCGGTAAATATTTTGATAAAATTGAGACCATGACCTTGCATTATTTTTAAACTTTCCGCCTCATTTAGCGAACAGGTTCAGCAACACAACGCCACTTTCTCCGCAGCATCCGTTCATTGCCGAATCTGGTAATTTTATTATTCTTCTGTTGGTATTTGTCAATTTTTTGTGGTTTCCACTATTCGATATTAACCGGTCACGTTAATTTTGTTGTGATAAACTGTGTGATTCATTATTATCTTTTTGTTATCGCCGGGCGAGTTATAAATACAAATAGCTCTGAAAATCGGAGCAAAGATTTTGTTGGTGCCACAAAGAAACCACAATGATTCGTTGTAGTTTGATATTTTTAATTTTTTGCGTTCTTGTCACGACCAATGCTTTTGTCAGGTAATAATATTTTTATAATTATATTAGTAATTATTTTTTTAATGATGCAAAGCAACTTCCACAGAGTGCCCCTTTATAAGGTGAAATCGGCAAGAAGAACGTTACAGGAAGTAGGAACCCATGTTCAGCAAGTTCGAATGAGATATGGAGGTCCAACTCCTGAACCCCTCTCCAATTATCTTGATGTAAACACAAATTCCAACATAATTTGCTTTTTATTAATTGTTATGTAATTGCAGGCACAATATTATGGGCCTATCACTATTGGGAGTCCCCCACAGAACTTCAAGGTCGTTTTTGATACAGGATCATCAAACCTCTGGGTGCCCTCCAAGAAATGTCATTATACAAACATTGCCTGCTGTAAGTGTTTATTTGCAAATATGTTCAATTGATAACAATAGGTCACACATCTGCAGATAAATAGTTGTTTGTCATTTAATGAAAGAAAAAATTAACAAAAACAATTTTCCAGTGTTGCACAACAAATATGACTCTTCTCAATCCAAGACTTACAAGAAAAACGGAACCGATTTTGCCATTCAATATGGATCGGGAAGTTTGAGTGGATTTTTATCTACTGATGTTGTTAATGTAAGTAATTGAACCAATATTTGCACATAGTAATACAGGTACCAGGTGTATTTGGAAATGGATGTTCAGGGTATGATAACTGAATTTATTTTAGATAATTTTCATTTATTTAAATGAACCGCTTTGCAATATTGATCAAAAAAAGTTGGGTCTGGTTGCTTTTTATTTTTATTAGATTCAGTAATTTTTCAGTGAAACTTTCATTTATCCACAAGTAACATTTTTTTGACTTCCACTTGTGAAAGTTTGTGTGTGTTTTTACATTATGGTTTCTAGCCCTTTCTCCTTCCTTTGTGAAAGCAAGTAAAATGACGTGGTGTTGTTGCGCGCCAATTATATTTTTTTCAGATTTTTACCACTTTTTTGGTTTGAGTTTGGAAATTTTCAATACACGCACTTCTTTGTATTATTTCGTTTACATAATAAATGATAAATCTGAAGTTGATGACTTCAGTAATTGTATTTTGTTAAAATAATGATTGATCAAACATGTTAAACTTTGACATGTTTTATTAATTAAACAGTAGTTAGTGCAATACAATATTATCAAAGTTGTTTGTACTTTGCTTCTCTAATTATTATTTATTTACTTCATTTTAAAGATGATAAGGTGACCAGATTTTTAAAATGAGGAACAGTGTTAAAAGAAAAGTACAATTGTAAAATTATTAATTCAAGAATATATATTTTTAGATGTCCACTTTTCGCTGTAAATTTGGTTCATTTGTAAATTTGTAAATTAATTGCATTTTAGAAAAGGAGTTTTAACATGAAATTATTGTAAGTTAACAGTCTAACAAAAAAATATTTATCTCAATTTTTGCTATTTTTTGAATATTTCCCTTACGTTAATTACTAAGGTGATTTTGATAATTCTTTACTTTCCTCTATTTGACAAGTGACTTTTTTTTTCACAAAGCACAAAGAAATCCCTTGTTTTATAATAATTCCAAGATTCAGAATTTTTCCAGTGATTTAGTATTAAAAAGGTAAATCTTGAACTATAAACTTTTTTACTAAGAAGTTTTGTGTATAAATATTAATCCCCACAATTTTTTTTTTTTTTTTTTTCGTATTAGGTACTTGATTGTTATCGTAACTTGTTATTTATCGTAAAAGTCCATTCAAAAAATGCTGTAATATTACCAAATAAAGTTTTTGAACTCTGTCAACACCGTATTGCTAATTGCTGAATGACATACTTTCTTTTAAATATCCACTTCAATTAATAATTTATATGTTTGAAATGACGTTTGGTATTAACACTAACATTTAGCAGTCCTGCGATAGATACTACATTGTATCCATTTTTCTAGCGCACGAGCATTTTTTATTGAATAATGTATTGATCTTGTGCCATTGTACTTTGAAATGCAGAAAATTTAAAAGTATTTGAATTACCAAAAAAATGACTTCTTTGTTTTAACTCAGCATGACTGATCGGTGTTTTCAGACATTACGAGTATATGATTATTTATTAATTTATTTTTAAGACGAACTAATCATACTTAATTGGACATTCCTTTAAATTACGCAAACTGATTTATATCAATAGTTTTTTTTAAGTATATTGTTTATGTTAAAATAAAGATAAAAAAGTAACGTTATTTGTTTATGGAGAGTGAGGTAGGTGTAGCCATTACTAGTCCTGTTACATAATATACACATCAAATGGTCTAAGTATATATCGAATTGTAACTGTTTAGATTGGCGGTTCAGATGTCCAGCAACAAACGTTCGCCGAAGCTTTAAGCGAACCCGGCTTGGCTTTTGTAGCCGCCAAGTTCGATGGAATTTTAGGAATGGCATACAGTCGCATCTCCGTAGACGGAGTAACTCCAGTTTTCTATAACATGATCCAGCAGAAGTTGGTTGCACAGCCCGTATTCTCGTTCTACCTTAACAGGTCGGTTTGAAAATTTTTATGTCATTTGTGACAACGGCAGCAATTTAAGGGATCCGAATGCAGCACAAGGTGGCGAAATTATACTCGGCGGATCCGATCCCGCCCATTATAAAGGAGACTTCACTTATTTATCGGTCGACAGACAAGCATATTGGCAATTTAAAATGGACAGCTTGACGGTGGGCAAGAATACGTTTTGCGCCAACGGCTGCGAAGCCATTGCTGACACTGGTACTAGCTTGATCGCCGGACCTGTCAGCGAAATTCAAGGTATTAACAAAGCTATTGGAGCCACACCTATTGTTGGAGGTGAATACATGATTGATTGCAATCTTATTCCGAAACTGCCCGACATCGATTTCAATCTGGCAGGCAAAAATTTCACTTTGCAAGGAAAAGACTACGTTTTGGCGGTGAGTAGTTTCTTCTTTAGAGAGGCTAAATCTGGAGGAATACTTGCAGGTTACACAAATGGGTAAAACCATTTGCTTGTCAGGATTTATGGGAATTGACATTCCTCCACCAAACGGCCCTCTGTGGATTCTGGGAGATGTATTCATTGGGAAATATTACACTGAATTCGATTTAGGGAACAACAGAGTCGGTTTTGCAGTTGCCGCTTAATTGTGTAAGAATTTTTCCATAATCCAAAGATGTTTAATATTAGATTTATACGTTTGTTTTTTGTTAGCTCTAAGGCTTGTAGATATACTAATAAAGTTTGTTCAATTTTACATTTTTGGTTTTATTTAGCTGCTCCTGGCAGTAATGGGGAACAAGCAAGTCGATGTTTTTAAATATACGTGACGTATATTTACCTAAAAATGTCAATACATTTAGAAAAGTCCACAAGTTCACTGAAATGAGTCACATAAATAAAATTTTTGCTACTATAATTCTTATAAAATAATTTTACGAAAGTCACTAAATTGAAAGAATATGTACACAATCATTAAATAATAAAATAATATTTAATTACTAAGCTTTCTGTGGGTTGACAGAACTACTACTGGAGGTCACCTTTTTGCTATGTCGCACTTTCTTTACATAAGCCTCTATCAGATTCTTGATTTTTGTTGGATTAATCTCGCCGGATTTATTGTGGCATATCTGCAATAGAAATTTACCATTCACAAATCGGTTCGATTTAGCTTCACTTTAACAATACCTTGGGAACGGCTCGTCTCAAAATATCCTTATATTCTTCTTTATTGATGTGCTTTTTATTATAGTGCGGTTTAAGCACCAATTTCACTTCTTCCACGACTCTTTCTTGTCGGTTCAGTTTCTTCAAGAACTGGAAAAAACATTTAAGGTAACATTCCTAATTAAGAAAAGAACACCAACCTTGTCCTTGACTTGCATTTCGACGGCCGAATTCGGCAACTCGTCTAGAATTTTCAAATTGTCCTCATCTAGCTTGACTCCGACTTGTTTCGTTCCTGAGGAAGTACATTCAATACAAAATTCGTTAACTTCAGCATCCTTACCTTTACCGGAGACGGGTTGCGATTTTTTATTGTATTTGTTTGTCTTATTATCTTGTTTGGTTTTGATTTTATTGAATGGTGACGATCCGAAAAGGGCATCGAAAGCGTTCTGGATCTTATTAGGCGATTTCACGTTCTTGTTGACCGGCTTGGGGGCTTGGGGCTTGGGCGCAGCCTCCACTGGAGGTTCGAACAAATCTTCGTAATCGCTGGAGCCGGGCGAATACGGCGAATCGAAGCTCAAATTGGCCTCCACCGTGTCGCTTCCGTTTTGATTTCTGCTGTTGGACTTCCTTGTCGGTTTGCTGTTGGCAGTTTTGGAAGGCATCGGTTTGATGGGTGTCGACTTGATCGCAGGTTTCGTCGGTGAGATTTTGACGGGACTCGACTTGACAGTGTTGGGCAGAACAATTCTTTGTGGGATTGAAGATGCAACGTGTGGCGGCGTTATGATTGTTGTATTGAGTATATTAATTCTAGGGGGCGCTAGACTCGAATTAACCGGCGTCGACGTAATAATTGAAGTGGGCACTGATGAAAAAGGAATGGTTTGAGCTACAGGTTTCGACGCAGTTATCGTCTGAGTTTGTACTGTCGTATTCACAGATCTTTCCGGTGATTTCCCCAAACTAGATTCAGGTGTGACTTGAATGCTGCTTTGTGAATCGGCAGGCTGCACATCAGCTAATGGGGGAGTGTGCGATTTTAAAGCATCAGGAGTCTGACTGACGGAATTGTTCGATTTTTCAATTTCGATTCCAGCCCTCGTTTCCATGATGCTGTCATCCCTGTTATCGTCCAGATTTAGTGTACTGTTAGATTGCGTGGTCTGCATTGGTTCGGGCGTTGGCGATCTTGATTTGGTCGGTTCGAAGGGATCGTAGACGTCAGGCGAACTGGGTGGTGAATTCGGAGGCTCCGGAGGTGTATTTGGTCCCTTATGTAACCCATCAACAACCTCTTGGGTGTCTCCTTCCGGTTCGATATCGTCGGGTTCGTGCAGGGGATTTGATATAGCCCTCATCTGAGTTTGTTTCGAGGCAAGGGTGAATTTAACTTGAGGTTCAGGAGGTGTTTTTGGTCCCGTAGTGTAACTATTGACACATCTTTCTGGACTCGCCACCTGTTGAGAAGAGTCACAAATTCCTTTCTGCAGACTTCTCGCTTCTTCATTGTCACTATCACTCAACACTATAACATCTTTCGGTGATGGTGTCAACTCCTTAAACGGAGATCTTTCTAGATCAATTATTGCCACAGGTTTTATTCCTGTCAAGTCCCGGTTTCTTCTTTTGTTTTTCTTATTTTTTTCTTTGCGATTCTTTTTAGCTGCTTCTTCGGCTTCTCTTCTCTTCTTTGTCGACACGTCTCTAGTTTCGTTGTCTTTATTAAAACTCACGCTGACTAAAATATTATCACCAGAAGCAAAAACTTCTTTTGAAGGTGGTGGCGTTCGATCGTTCCTCTTTCTCTTTTTCTGTCTTTCATTTTCTTTCGTTTTCTTTTCCGCTTTTCGCTTCTTCTCTTTTTTCTTTTTATTAGCATCGTTTGTTAGGATCACTGTTAAATTATGAGGCTTCACTGTATTATCCATGATTCTAGGAGGCGTCCATGAGGGAGTTAAATGTCGCGGTTCTGGAGTTCTCGATCTTGACAAGGAAGGAGTCCAATCTCTCGAATGTCTTCGACCCCAATCTTTGGGCCTTTTCGGAGTCAAAGACCTCGAACGGTGCCTGCTACGACTTCTATGTTTTTTGGACTTTCCTTTCGATCTCTCTCTAGATTTCCTACGCCTTTCCCTACTTGGTGATCGCCTCCTTTTTTTGGTTTTGGATCGCGAGCGCTTGCGTTCGACAGATCTAGATTTGGACCGTGATAACGACCTTCTCCTTGAGCGCCTTCTCTTTTTCCTGTTCCTCTCTCTGGATAAAGATCTTCGTTTGGAAAGAGATCGCCGAGTTTTTGAAACCGAACGGCGATTTTTCGAGGGAGATCGACGATTTCTAGACACCGATCTTCGAGGTGTTGGAGATCTGGTTTTCGATCGCGAGGCGCTTCGTCGTACGTCTCTTCCAAATTTATCTTTCATTCTTCTGGGTTTCTCCGCTATCAGAGCTCGAACATCGTAACGCTCGATTTCTTTTCGTTTCTCCTTCTTTTTATCTTTTTTGTCCTTGTCTTTCTTATCCCGCGATCTGCTTCGTTCTCTGTCTTTTTCTCTGTAATTACGTTCTTTGTTGTTTTTGCTAAGCTTTTTGAATCCAGATGAATCTTTAGTATTGCTATTTTGACTTTCATTTTCTTTATTTCCAGATTTATCACCCTCATCTTTCTTTTTGGGTGGTTTTTTGCTGTCTTCTTTGACCTTCTTAGGCTCTTCTGTTTTCTTGGTTTTCGATTTATCAACGATTTCACCTTCTTCATAGTCTTCCGGTCTGGTGAAATCTAGTTCGGATTCCTTAGCGTTAATTTCAAGAGCATCTCCATCCGATACAGTTTTTAAATCATGGGATTCATCAAAATCGTTTCTATCTTCATCTGAAATCATTTCAGTTTCTAAACCTTCTATGCCTTCTCTAAATAAAGGTGCCCTCTCATCGAGACATGGAGTGTAACTTCTTTCTTCTTCACTAATGTCTTCAGTCATATTGCGAATGTCCGAAATTCCAAACGAATTTCCTATACCCTTCTTCACGATGGTTTCATCTTCAGAATCGCTATATAAACCAGTACTTATAGTTATTTTCTTCTTCGGTGGTGTTTTAGGTGAATCCCCCTTTGTTTCCACCATTCCACTCGCATTTGGGATGTCCGTTGGTTCATTTACCGCTGGCGATGAGCTGATTTCGCCAACCTGATTGGTTTGTTGAACTTCATTTTCAGCAGTACCTAAAGTGATGTCTGTATTTTTTGCCATTGTAATACTCTCTTTAGAATAAATACTGAAATTTGGACAACCATCTTCGGAATCCTCATCATCCTCTTTATTCTGAATATTCTTATCGTCGAAAAGTTGATTTGATGACTGCACAGCTTGGGATTGAATTTCAAAAGTTGATGTAACCGACTGCGGAGTCGGAGTCAGTTCTGTATTTGAATCAACAGTCGATGTTACCGTCGTTTCTTCTTTTGTGCTTTCTTCAGGTTCTGGATTTGCTTTTTCCGTATCGATGACCATGTCTGGTTCGCTATCGTTGTTCTCGTCGTCAGTTCCGGTATTGGGAGTGTTGATAGCCGGAAGAGGTGAAGATATTTTGAAGTCACTCTCATCAACTTTGCTAGTACTGACAGTTTCTATGTCGCTATAAATATCAATTTCTGATTCGCTAGCAGGTGTTCCGCTTCTAGGAGTATTACTTTCTGATACGTCATCATTCTTTTTCGGTTTGTCCTTGTTATCGTCCAGATTTACGTCATAGATAGTACAAAGATTGGTTTGTGTATAATCCTGAGGACTGTTAAATTGTTCTTGATTACTTCCAACGGACATTCCGGTTGCAGAACTAGTTTCCACTGTTGATGTTGGTCCTGAATTACTGTGAACAAGGCTACTGGAATTACTCTGATAGTCATTTCTCCGCCCACTCGATGACGGTACACTATCTCTTGTCGAATTATTCGAGTAAGTTGTAGGTCTTCTTCTTAACAATTGTTCGTAATTGTCAAATTCTAATCTATCACTGCGGTTTGATTCTTCCATCGTAACTTTCCCATCTTTCCCCAAGGAAAATTTTGTACTTTTTGAATGGAATTTAGTCTGACTATCCAAAATACTATCGAGAATGTCGGAAGAACTCGAAACCGAGTTCTGGAGACTAACTGCTTTAACGCGCGCTCTTCTGAAAGTTGCCACATCCATCCGATTAGGCGCTCTTCTTGCTATGACTCCAGCACTATCAATTTCGTTTTCCGACTCCGAGAAATAGTCCAATTCATCTCTATGTCCAAATAGGTGTAAAGTGGGTATACCAGCCTGGAACCGCTGCATTTGTATATTACTAACTTGCGTTTGTACTCTAACATCTGGAAGGTTCTGAGGTACATTTCTTGGAGCACAAATACCCAACTGCAAGGCCAATCTCTTTTTGACCGTTTTCGGGGGTCTGGGGAGTCTTTGCCGTTTCTTCTTCCTCCTCTTTTTGACGCGTTCTTTTACGGCTATTGTTTCTCCCGTAGCTTCATCAATTTTATAAACGAGCCTGTAACGAGGTTTTCTTTTCCTCTTCCTTCTATTTCGGCGATTGGGGCGTGATGTTGTGCTCGAAACGGCTTGAGGCGAGTCGTTTGGAACCTGCTCTGGAGTGTTCACCATTTGATTGCGGTTGTTTACGATTCGCCGTCTTACTCTTTCGCTTTGGCGAGTCCGAGGTACTAATCTGTCGATTAAAAATAACTATTGTTGTCTTCTTCATACTCGGTCGTCAGTAATTGGCCAATAAAATTATTACAAAATGACAGAGTTAATCATAAAATTGCTTTGTCAATAAAACAGACTGAAATTTTCGACATTTATTTTCATTAATAAAAAAACGTTTCCGCCTAATCACAAAAAACAAATTTATAAAACTGATTTTGTTAGAAAAATTCTTCAAAACTGCGAAATTACGTGTGACAAATTGATTGTGACTTCATTATTAAACCTGCAAACAGAAACGTTATAGTCGCATGTACACGTATTAGCTCCTTTATAATCATTTATCTTTTTCCTCAAACATAAAATGTATTCCTCTTGTGGCGTCCATTTGTATGTGAATTTACGCTGTCCTTTTAAATTACATGACATTAAATGACAATTTCAACACAAGAAGAAAATATTTTGGCATCTATCTTTAAGCTTCACGTTGAAATAAAGTGTTACTGTATATACTCAGTATACAGATGTGCCAGAACCAACGCCAAATTTTAAAGGCCTTACCAAAACGAAAATCATTTGTAAAAATTCGAATGTTTATTGTTTTTGTGAACGAATGAAAATGACCAATTACATTCCGTTTTCCAGTTTAAAGGTAAATCTAATAACTTTATGGTTGCTATGCATCAGATAATATGATATAATTTAACACTTTTCTTGATTTATCTGATTTGCTACGAAAAATAAATTGTCAATGTGATAACCATTTGAGTTAGCACCTGATACTTTTTTAAAGTTTTTCAAGTGAGTTCCAAAACTTTACTTTCATACTCAGAGATTATGCCTTGTCATTTCAGAAATTAGAGTATTAAACTACTGACATCCGTGATTATATTGACAATCGAGTATCATTATATACTCAGTGTAGTTCCAATACTTTACCATTTTTACTCTAGACTTATGACTAGTAAACTCTGCTTTATCTCATCGTCTGACTCTAGAGTAAGTTTTGGAATTCAGTCCAAGCCAATAATCCTAAAAGTTATTTATTTATCAAATTGGCAAATTTAACAAAGCTTTAAATTGTGAAAAATTCAGACCTAATTTGAAAATGTGATTGATCTAAAAAACTATTAGGCCTCGGCTATTTTGCCGACAACTTTCGTACTGGTGGAGCCTAACCAACTCGTCATTAAAAAGTTTGCCGTTAGGTCTGGAACACCTGTATATTCCACAGCCTATAACTTGAAAACCATTTTAAAGGTGGGTCCAGACTATTCATGCTTTTACTCGTATCTTATCTATATGTGTATAGGATCACAAGCCATGTAACAAGTAGCGCAAGCCATACGAATCAGGCTCCATCTGTTGAGGGTATTACAAAGAGAAAACTTGCAAGTCTGTGGACGGTATTTTGTCAAATTTAGGATACTGGGAGTACTCATGCGAAACCATCGTTTATTAAAGCGGAATGGACAAGTTACTGCAAGTTCGTCGTCACTCATCCCGATCCTTTGAAGTACTTCTTCTCAAACTAAACGCTTAACGTGGACACCCTATCAAAGAACCTGAAGAACACAAGTTAAAGTCTATGGACGAGTACGAGTGCAAGCACGAGTAGTCTAGATCCATCTTAAAAAGAAAAGTGGTGCATTACGTAAACGATTTTTTCCAATCTTTAATTTTTCTTATGATAAAAAGAAAATAAAAGTCTAGAAAAAATGTAGCTCCATTAAAAAAATGTCAGTGATGTTGTAGCGAACATTTTAGAAAATAAAATTGATCGTTACGTTGTAGAATATAAAAAATGGGAATTTTTTTTTCTCAATATTTTCACAATCCTTGAGTTATAAGTTGTGGAGTATATACTGACATCTGTATATTAAAAAATATTGATATAGATATTTCAATATGGAAAATGTTAATATACAATAGTACATTAAGAACAGAGAGTATTAACTTTTTGAGTCTTCAGCCTTATCTATACACTTATACTAGATGGTTCTACAAAAGCCCATTTGTACAACATGTAATTTATAACCGTAAAACAATAAATGATTATGATGTGATTTCTGATACATTTAATGTTATTTTAAACAATTCAAACAATCAGGCGATTGTTCATAATGATCGTTACAAGTACAAGTGGAAATTCAATTTCAAATGAAAAAACATTAGCAAAATAAGCCATACCATGAAATGCCTTTTCAATAATTTTAGAAAAGAATTAATTACTGATTCATTACCGTGAAAAAAAATTGAATAAAAAGAACCAGGCTTGGTACCAAATATTTTCAGTGAGATGGCAACAGTTCACGACTACCACCGCCATATTTAAAAATCGGTAATATTTCATAGTAACGAGGATTTTTGGCAGTTGGAAAACAAAGAAAATTGAAAAGCCTGGATTTTTATTACATTAATTTGCCAATGTCCTAATACAAATGAAACAAAACTACACAAAAGTTAAAAATCAAAGTAAAGCAATGAGGGTATAAAACAAAAAAAACTGAACAGAAAAGAAAAATAAATATGAAAATCACCTAGACGATGCTATCCTGCGATTGCCTCTAGGCCTCCCCAGATCATTGGCATCATCTAAAAGCAGTTGTAGTTCGTACAACTCAATTTCCGGGTCGACCAAATCTTCAGGCGAACAATCGTTACAAAACCATGCCCCTGTTGGCACATCTAGCAAGGGCGGATTCAGACATTCGAGGTGGAACCCTAAATCGCATCCATCGCAGAGCAACATACGGTCCTCCCTATCACTTTGCCCGCAAATTTCACAAAATGTTGGATCTTCAACTATGTCAACTTCATTCTGAGGGTTGGGAGGTTGTATTGGAATTTGTTTATAAATACTTCCATTGATATTTTTCCTAACTAAGATCATCTGGTACTCCTGTCTGTCTACAGGGCAAGTATTCATGTTTTTTGACCATTCCTGTATACATTCCACACAGAACACATGATCGCACGACTCTGGAGTACCAATTTCCTGAGTGGTTAACGATATCAAACAAATCGGGCATTTTTCAGATTGGCCATCACTGGAGTCTGAGTCGACTCCAGTATCTTGTACTTTGGCAGTGTTTAATTTAGGAGCTTCCGTATCGGAAAAGTCTGTCTCCCATTGGCTGCTAGAGCTACCTTCAAAACCATGATCAGAATCTTCACTGTCACTATCTGAATCACTGACTACTCGAGCGGGGCGCTTCGCCCGCTTGATTATCACCGATCCAGAGCTATCCGACTCCGCATCGCTCGCCACTCTCTACAACAGAATTATGTTCAAAAAAGCGACTTCACAGAAGGAAATACCCACAGGGATTGTCTTCCTTTTCGGCTTTGGGAGTTCAATAGAGCTCCCACTATCAGAATCTGAATCATCTTTGATGAATCTCGTTTTTTTCCTTCTGGATGTGGTCACCACAGGGCTGCTATGTGCACTGTTGGAGCTACTGGAACTGTCCTCTAAACGACGAATTTTTCTTTTATGCTTGCTTTGAGGCCCGGAATCACTATCATCACTCATTTTGCGGGCTTAAGTAGAAAAAGTCATAATAACAAACGCGTCTCACACTAACCACAACATTTACTTACGGCATTCATTAAGTTTTAACTTAATTAAGAATGCGTTTGAATAAAGATTAGTTTAAATGGTTATTTTTCATAACAAACTCAATTTCTAATGACAGTTTGATTCTCAAAATGCCAGACGTCGTAGCAACATCGGCTACGCTTCGGCCATTACAACGTAGCATTTGTATCACATGAAGTTAGCAATTGAACAAAATTATTGTTTTCAAGCTGTTATTATAGTCACAAATAATACTTCATTTCCTACAAAAACTCATTTATCATTATGTGTGAAATATAATTATGTTAAAGAAAATTTCAAAATACATTTCCCTGATCATATATTTTTTTAACGTCAACTTCAGGTAAATAAAATACGTAGCCACGGTCATGCGCACTTCTGACAGTTCGTAGCAACTGGGAAAATTTCTTTTCGTTGTCCGTAGTAAGTTTGGAAGTACGTTTGCCAATTATCTATAAAAATGGGGCGAATGCACGCACCTGGGTGAGTATTTACTATCGAAAATCAACAAATCTTAATCAAAATATAGTTTTCAATATGTCGAAGTCATTATTTCTGTTATAACAACAAACTGTGAGGTTATGT